>OY740772.1:103683244-103970288 GCA_963513935.1 Aphrophora alni | reverse complement strand
ATCTGGGCGAACAATCTTTTGTTCCCTCTATCAAGAGACTTGCCTCCTTGTACCCACTTCTTGAGGCGAATTGACCAAACTACTATAGTTCTTGATTTTTCACATGTTGAGAGTGCGAGTATAAAGTCAAAATGACGAGTTCATTCAACTAACAGTGTTCACGTAATGATATTATTATATCAATTATCATGTTTCCGCTCGATATTAAAGTGTAAACTTTGTTTGAATAAACCTAGTCTAAACCTCTGTTAAATTTAACCGTGCCTTCCTACTAAGCGTCTATTAAAAACTTGTGTGACTTCATTTTGCTAGTTGGTAAATATATTATACGTTGTTAAACTATAACTTCTGTAGAATCGTAATAAGTTACCTTGCTCCATTGTTTGTAACAACCTTATTGTGGATGTGATTTGTCTCACTTTTTACTCCAGATTAAGTTCTTGACTTTTTTCTTCAAATTTGACAAAGTCAAAAAAGTGTGAAACCCATTATCATAGAACATAATTAATATCCTCAAGTTTTTTACATTTTCTTAAAGGAATACTTCTAATAGACCATTCCATGGTATAGTTAACCGTGTCCCTTATTGGATCATTAGTCAGTTAGTCAGTATTTTTAATAAACATGCAGATTCTGACTCTTGTACCACCTTTCCATCTTAACTGACATTTCTCCATTGTGTAAGACCTCGCCGTTCTTAATTTTTCAACCTGGCCAAACCTAGATTTGTTTTCTCATGCATCATCTCTCTTTCTTAGGCCATTATATCAGCCGGGACATCTCCCAAAATAATTGACTCCAACATCGCCTAGTACGAGTATACACTCTGAAAGTACTGTATAGAAAAATCACTATCTTTTTAGTATCCATGTATTTATTACAAACAACACTATGTAACAAGTTGCGTTTTGTACTAACAACTTGAATTTCAATAAACATTGAATGGTTTGAGGTAAGGGAGCGTTGAATACAGTATTGCTGCACAGTGCTATTTATTACCGGCATAAACAGCAACAGCTGTTAGCACACGCTTATTGAATTTAACAGCTGTGTACTTGCAACATTAATTATTACGCGATTTAGCAGACTGTAGTTTATTGCAAGAGTGATTTCAAATAGAACTTTGTTCTTAGGTTTATTTATAACTATAACTTTTGTCCATTTTGAAGTTAGTAATCCCTGGAAATGGTTGTTTTACTGTTACTCATCTTATAAAGATTAAATTAATTCGTAAAAATCAATCAATAATTTGCTATTTATATTTTCTTGACGTAAATGAACTCTCTGATAGTTTTACAGTTCAAGTGATGGGAGTAGGTTTTGGTTTGAGATTCAAACAGAAGAAAGCTCTCAGACATAGAATTGAAGAATACGAGCAATGAAACTGGATTTCCTGTAAGACATCAAATAGACAAAAACACATCACCTGAAGTAACTTAAAATATGTCCAATAAAAATGTATATGTTAAATCTATCTACACCAAATTATCCCCCATTATATAATACTGTAAAAGAGGAAAAACCCAGTAACAAACAAAATTACATTTTTAATTTCTCACATATAAGTAGTATTAGAGACATGTTTCGAAAAATTGTGATGAATATCATTTTTGTTTAGTTTTTGATTTTGTGTATTGGTGTGTGATAAGGTTATTATAATGTTTTTTTTATACTATTTATTTATATCGTTTTCTTTTTGTGTCCTTTAAACTGTGTTTCTTTATATTGTCCTTTAAACTGAAGAATAAAATTTAGATTAGAAAAATATAACTAATTTTTTTTTCTCCTGATATTATATAAATTGCCTTTTATTGTTGATGAGAGTATATAATCCTATAATTACGTAAGCGAAATAAATATTGTACACAATACACTTAAATACATAAGAAAGAAATTATTAAGAGAAGTTCAATAGTAGAAATACGCCATTTTTTCCTTTATCTCAATTCAAGAATTACAATTTTTAATATCCTTTTGTTACAATATCAAAGACTAAATAAATGTCACTGAAGAATTCTATTGTGTAACGAATCTTCTGAAATTATTCAGATCTTGTAAGACTTCGACCGATCTCTAACCAATGTATTTCTAGCAGTCAGCTCAATATTGTTAGTATTTAGTTTCAAGTCATTTTTATTATCGTTCATCTTGCATTTGATTACTTTGCTTAAGCTCTCAGGGGCTCACTATAGTGAGTACAGGGTTGGCAATCCTGAGCGATCTTAGCTAGATATACACCTTTTTCAACGTAGTCTCGAGTTAGACTTCTTTTCATCTTACCTTTCAGGTCTCTCTCACCTCTTGTTCTCTTCCGACCCTAACGCTTTTAAGACATTCGAGGGGTGGGAAGAATTTATTTTATAAGTCGATAATGAAAAGAATTCGTTCACTTTTAAGTAACAAGAAATAAAATATACCACTTAAAATGAAGCAAATTTAGGTTTTACTAAGTTTTTGACAAAGGAATATTTGATCAACAGAAATAATTTTCCGAAAGACAAATTAACAGATTCTCCCCAGGAATAATTATTAGTAGTAAATTAATACTAACTGTTAGTCGATTTCTTTGATCCTGTTTTATTTCCACCATTTAGCTCTTCGTCTTTGTGGTTGTTACTTAATTATCGACAATCGAGTCTATCAATAGTTATGAAATTTAGGAAAAAAGGTACTTTGAAACTGAACCGAATGTATATAGAAGTTAATTCTATTTTAAAATTGGCGGTACGGTACTCACAACACCACGGTGACAAAAAGAAATGCTCTTACAAAATATATAGAGCGAGCTCGGAAGTAATAAAATGATGTGAACGAAGCGTAATCAGTAGTCGTAAAGAAAACTACAAATGAAAAATGTAATTTAAAACGTTTCTAAAAATTGCCTTCGGGAGCATTTTACTTAATTAAAAAAACCTCACTAATTACTATTTTTCTTAATTTATGTGAATTAAAACATTTCATTTTTCAAATATTACAAAAATATCAAATAAATTGTTACCTGTTTAATAAATATCAAGACTGTTTCGTTACCTGAGATTTTCTCTAAAATTTTATATAATTATCTTTTAACTCGTATTATGAGAGTAAAATATACAAATAGTTGGATCATTTATGTTTTTAATGAATTGGGTCACCAGCCAACGACGCACACCAATGGGGAGGAAATTTTATTTTAATTTAGACATCGTTAGTTGCAATATAATATCTTTTACTATTACTGCGAATCTAATGTATGGTAAATCATAACCATAATGCAAGGAGCTAACTATCCTTATATTATTTAGATTTTATTATTTCTCCATGTAGGTGGTGTTTTATTCAAGTGTTGTGTAGTTGAATTAGTATTTGGGTTTATAAAAACTCTTTATTGTTGAAAATCATCTTACCAAGGTCTATATTTATGGAACCGCTGGTATCAGTAGCTTCAGCAAAAAAAACTGTACTTACGACAATTGATTTTTTTCAATGATAAAACATCTCGGTCATCTTTTCCTTAGAAAAAAAGAACAACTTAAAATAAAGACGCGTAATCCTTGAATACTCTAATAGCGTCAGGGTCGGAAAAGAAAAAGTGTTGGTCAACAGAGATAGGAAAGATGAAAGAGAGGGATGTAACCCAAGACTACATGCAAAAGGCATAGATCCAACTGGAGAACCTAGGGCTTGCCCACACCCGTACTCACTGAAACCCTGAGGGTGACAATAGAAGAACTTGTTATTTTTAAAGACCTCGAGGAAATTCAAGAGAGGAAAAACTGTTTTCCCACTTAACGAACATAAATCCCTTATTAAAACTGCACGGCAGGATAAGAAGAATGATGTTACGTAAATCTGGGTTTTGTATTTTGATTTGAAACGTAAATCTAGTGCGTATTTGCAATACTGAATAGAGTATGCAAAATCCTCCACGAAGCGATTTTACTTCAAATAATATTTTTATTATTTCCTTAACTAAAGTGCCGTACATTTTTTTCAGAATAATGTTTGTAGCGATACAATTTTAACTCATCTTCATTGTGATGGGATTACTGTCTTGTGGTTCTGTATTTCCTTGAGATTATTTGATGGAAACTATTTATAACTATTGAGGTAAGTATCAAGAGTATTCTGTCAGTTCATGACTCAGAGTATTAAAACCTCTGTTAATTATATATTCGAAACAAATTGTGAAAACGTTGTTAATTTTTAAATTTAGTTCTTAAATTTAATACATAAGGTACAACGTTTAATTAACCAGTAGGATAAAATAGAAAATCTGCTGTTTTTTGTAGCAATTTTTTTATAATTAGATAAAAATCCTATACAAACCTATATTACTAATTTAACAAATATTTCTACAACTGTAGTTTGCAAGAAAGCCTATATTTACATTTATATTTATTAATTTATTTTATGTACACACAGTTGTCTTCGGTCAGGTTGGAAACTAATAATCTAAGAAAGGAATCCAGGACAAAATCTAGGATAGACTGTTAAAAAATAATAAAATATAAAATTACCACTTCAAACTTTTCAAAACTTAAATAGTCAAGAGTCTAAATAGAGCCTAGTGGTTTACAGCTATGTTGGAAATTAAAACTAATCATACATAAAAAAGGAACCCAAGGCTACAGCTAAGCTTGAACAGTCGAAATTACTAAGACTACATTAAAACATGACCAGGATAAACAAACCACAGAACTACAAATGTTGAACTGAGAACCTATAAATGTCAACTGAAATGTCGTGAATTAGTTTGTATACACAAAAGATGACAAATGACTGAATAAACTTTAACAAATTATAATCTAGATATGAGTTTATTATTACGACAGTGTTTTATCTCTGTTGGTCATTTACAGTGAGACGCTAAATCAAATAACAAACAACAGTTGGTAAATAAACAAGACGCTAATGGAGCGCAGCAAGTTGATGATTCAGGTCAACAAAATCTATGGGTCTATATAGTTTGTACAGCGAAAAATCACAAAACAGAAAACAAGAAGAGGCAGGAGAAGCAGGATAACAAATTTCTTTCGAAAAATCAGTACACATGACAGTGGATAAAATTAGCAAAGAACAAACTTTGAAAACCAAATACGGTGCAATAAGAAAAGTCCACAGCTGTAAATATTTAGGGGAATCATCACACCGAACAAGAATTAAAGACTAGCAGTGGAAAAAAGAGCAAGAGAGATGGTAGCACCATAAATCGAATACTCAATGTCGTCAGTGTCAGAAAGAAAAAGAGATGAACCTAACCTAACCTAACCTAACCTAACCTAACCTGACCCCAAGACTAAACGTAGAACGGTGTAGATCCAGCTAGGATATCTCGAGATTACCACCTTCTTATTCACTTTAAGTGAATCTCTGAAGCTAGAGGGGAATAACAACTACCAGTGTGTAAGATTTTAATATTTTTCATTTATTTTGTTAAGTGTAAAAACCAATACTGGTCGAAACTGACAATGATAATAAGTTTTTCAGAGGACTATAACCAGTGTTGTCAATTGTAAGTAAGCAGCATATCAGCCAAAACAAATAAAATAGAAACATCAATTTTTTGTATAGGAGAATTTGTGTCCTTATATAGAATCCTTTTGAAATTCAGAAAAACTTATCTGTCATAACTCAAAAATTGCAAGCCAAAAACAAATACAAGTGAGAAGTGTATGCCCTATGCTGGGAAGCGATCAAGGATAGCTCAGTTGGTAGAGCGTTGGCGCGTAAAGCCAAAGATCCTGGGTTCGATTCCCGGTCTAGGTCGTATATTTTCACTTGAAATAATTATTTGATCAATAATACTAGCTTGGTAAAATAATGTATAAGCGTTAAAATCAATAAATTAATAATTTTTTTTTTGTTTTTATGTCTCATTTGTTATTCAAAACACACAAAAATAGATAAACATTTTAGATTTAAATGTAATAGTACCAATCCTCCACCTATACGATGACATATAGCGAAAATATTCTCAAAATGTAATTTCGAACAGTGACCTAAAAAAAGTGACTTTTTGTAGTTACGAGTTCCAGCATGGCTGAATCAACTGAAACGAACGGAGCGAGTTACGGACTTCTTAACATATATGAGCTACGAGGCCCATCAGAGACGAGATATATATGTAGAATATGTAGAAACATTTTGCTGTATACACATCTAAGAGGCCCGGCAGGTCTGAATCTACTTCAAGAGGGTTGTGATATACATAATTACAAAGTTCAAAAACCTGTGTATCAAACTTACTTTACTATATAAGACCCTTTGAACTACTAATATTTAACAACTCCTATAAAACTCAGAAAATCAACTTTTGAGCATTATATTTACAGGATCTGTTTGTATTAGATTGTATACATTGAGTTGAGTTGCAATGACTTATTTTATAAGGCGATGATGACCGGGAAGTTTTGCGCCTTTAAACAACATGACGACAATTTTAAAAACTTAATACAAAACGTAACATGGTTTCTTCTTAAAGTCGTTTTGGCAAATTTAAAACCAAATTACACCCTCTAGGTTTCATTTATCTAACAAATCTGACAGCGATTATTTATATGTGTTGGCATCGCGACAGGAAGCTATCGATATTGAGAAGGCTTTGATAAATTACCACAATTTGTATTCTTAGAAATTCCCTGGAATAGAATTATTTCAAGTTAAATAATAATGTTGTGGTTATACCCTTTGCATAACTATGCAATATTACTTTAGAACTTCAGTAGAGCTTCTCTTCCAATTAATGTATTAATAGGAAAATTAAATTAATAATACTTTAGATTCCTATCTGTTCAGTATATCTACAGTTTTTAAATTTCCGCTCCAATATTATTTTTATGAAACTGTTTCAACCGGAATTCTGAGAACTCCAGCTGTTTTGGGGTATCCTTTGTCTCTTATCAATCAGTACAATTTTCAACCTAAAACAGGTAACTGTGTTTCTTCCTAAATCCGCAGATACCAATCCTTTTTCTTCTTTTTTTTTATGACATACGCATTTCGGCCAACAACTTCATTAATTGTGACTCATAAACAATTGTCATGTTTAGTATTAAGAAGTCAAGTGTTAGTGTTATGTGTTTTACGATTTACAATTGTATTTAGTTTGTGCGTTTAGAGCAGCTGTTCTCGCGTGTGCACACGGGCATTCTGGACGACAGAACATTACCAGGAAGGAACGATGACTCTACAAGGTACTGTGACATTAATTCTTAGATAAACATGACAGCAAAATTAATCAAAACAATTTTATTAGTTGATAATAATTTCAAAAATGTCAATTAACCATTTCATGTCTTTTTCATTTTTTTCTACTTCCCAATCTAAATAAAATTACTAAACCATCCACTTTTACCACGGTCGTTAAACCAACCGCAATATCAAACACTACCTATTATTTTCAATTTTTACTGTGAAAAGTGCAATAATATTTTCTTCGAGGTTATGTAAGTTAATGTTATTATTAGTTTTACCTTTCCACTTTCCCCCTACGTAGTGAGAACGTTAGGTTACTTGTCGAACATTGATGTCAAGTTTTTTGAGGATTTATTAGTTTCAAGATCTTCAGAGTAAAAAGCTGGTTTCTTGAATTATAACTGTCTAAATGCATGGAGAGATTTTAATCATATTCGGCAAGTGGGTATACTTTGACACAAAAATAGTAAATGTACCCACTTGTAGCTTCGAAATGTCTATATAAAAAGTATTGATCACTCCGATTCGTCAGTAAAATGTAAAAAAAACTCAAAACTCGACAATTAGGATGTTATAAATGACTTAATTTCTCCAAATTGATGCTACCACTTTCGTTTAAATTTGAGTGAAACGTGAAGATTTGCGACTCAAACTTTCACTCAGAAACGAAACTTTAACAAATATTACTGTTCATGAATAATAATAACCAATAAACAAAAACAAACATGAACCTAAAAACACAATTTTAATCAAATACTATAAGGATCGTTTATTGTACAATTAAATAAAGTTTAGGTTCTTCTTTAAATATATACATACATTTTCATTGACGTTGTTCATTTTCACATTTCTTGGTGATTTATAGATATTTTTATTTGGTTTTGGGAATGGGTGAGTGGGGAAGTGTGTGCAAATTTGTGTACATTTCTTATTAGTAATAGAAAGACATTGTTAATTTTGAGCCAGAGCTGATTTCGAATTGGTTGTTATTTTAAAATTTGTTAAATATATATGATGTTTAAATTTGTAACCTAGAATTTGAGGGAGAAATTTTAACGATCGGTTTTCGATAAAATTTGTATGGGTATTTAAATTCATATATAAATTCGCCAAGTTTTTATATGTATTATCTATTAATTAATATCTGTATTGTATTTTCTCATGTTTTGGTGAAATTTAATTTTTCAATAAATTGCATATAGTGTCAAGTTTTTTATTTGTATAAAAGGCTAATTATGCTATAATTATGTATATAGGTTATAAAAAAAACTAGAATTTTATAAATATGTAACGTACTTTAAAAAAAATCAGCAACAAAATACATTTTGTGGGAGAACAAGTTGATATATGATATAATAATGTATTAAGAAACCATCTATTATTATTCTTCTTAACTTTATTGTTATTTAAGATATTTTATTTTGTTTCTGATTTTAAAATATCAATTTGGGTGTAAGTTATTGAGATAACTTTTGTTTATATTTTTGTAAATTATCCCGTCTCACCGAGATTTTTAAAATGAATTGTCATGTGACTATACCAGACATATCACCTAACCTCTAGCCCCTAAGGGACTACACATCAAAATTATAACTTATGGAGGTACTCGTGTGGTTTTACCTGATTTATTTAGGGAAAACAGAATTCGAATGAGTCCGCCATTTATTACGCGGTCCAAAGAAATTTATATGTAACCTTAATTTTCTAGAATAATCAGGCCCATAAAATGCCTATCAGTTGACCATTTTTAATGCTATTTGAAATTTTTACCTAACCTCTGCTCATAAATGCAGTTAAAGAAGAAAGAGGGATGCAAATTTATTTTCATTCACCCTGTAAATCATATGTAGATAAAGAATGTTTTTAAGTTTAAAGATGTTACTTTGAGTGATTACTTATAGTAATTTATTTCGAAATATTGCACAATACAATTTTTTATACGTAAATAGAAAAATATTATGATCAATTATTAAGTATAATCCTTATCTCACCAAATTTTTGTGTTATCTAAAACTGGAACCACGGTTAATGAAATACATAACCACAGATGGTGAAGTTTGTAATCAAAAACTTTCTTTTAAAAGCGAACAATGTATTTTGTTGACTTTGGCAATTTCTTGTGAAAAAGGAATATTAAAATCGCAGTTGTGATGAGGGTGGGGGCGAATAATTTGTGGGTTGGGATCTTATCAGATCAGATGGTTGAATTAAGGGGAAGAAAATGTTTAAGCCGTCATTGGATCAACGGAATAAGTTTAATAGGGGCGTTTATTTTTTGAAAGAAAAAATAAATAAATGTGTAAAACAATGGAGTTTTATTGTTAAAAAATGTATTGAGAAAAATGTTAGTAATGAACTTTACAGTGAAAATATTGCTATGATGATGTTTTTAAAAAATGTATAACTTGCCAATTAGGGACGTTTAGGTACAAATGTAAATCATAAAAATGCAAGTTCTTTTAATCAAAGAAACTCTTTTGGTTCTTTAATAAAACTTGTAAGAGGAATTTCCTTTATATTTTGCATTCTCTCTCTCTCATGTCTCTCATGAATTATCAGAATAGAATAATTACTCTCTGGGTTTATTTTTTTTAAAAGGGAATAATATTTTTCATCCAATGAAGTACTGTATTATAGATAACGATTTTATCAAAGAATCTGTAATAATATTAACTAGCTCGTTTTAAAATGATATAAACTGGGGCGGAGCGATTTTCTAAAATATATATATTAAAAATGAACAAAACATTAAAACCATTTCGTTTAAATGAATAAAAAGTAATAGAATACATTTTTATGCAACTAACCTAACCTAACCTTAAACTTGTTTGGTAATAAGTAATTCCAACTTGATAATTTGTGATAGATCAAACATACAACACAGGGTGAAGAAAGTCAAAGACCATTGAATAATTTTAAAACTTGAAAAGGTAGAAAGTTAAAACTTGACATCTTTTTCTGTGTACGAAAACTATGTTTTAGCATTTATAAAGTAAATTAACCCCATCCCCGAAATGGGGTATTTGGGGAAAACCCAAAATTTTCAAATGTAAACCCATTTTTTAAAAAAACTTGCTAGGAAATAACTGTGTAAACTGGAGGTCGATGTTCAAATTCAAAATGGCAGATGGTCAAATATTCAAAAAATCCAATTTACTTCTGAATCTAGCCTAAGGAAAAAATTATTACATCATACACTTTAAAGTTATTTTATTCAAGTATTTAGTACAGTTTTTGCGGTAATAATTTTGTTTCATTATTTTCCTTAGCGCAGATTCTGAAATAAATTGGATTTTTTAATGTTTGACCGGAAGCCAATTTCAATTCGAGTTTTTAGCGACCTCTAGTTTGCGTTTTTATTTAGACCTCTACGCGGTTTTATATTTGAATGTTTATATATTTGAATTGCAGTTTTAAACCCCATTTTGTGGTACGTCGTTAATTTTCTTTAACAATAATAGTAAAACAATATTTTAAACTTTCAGTTTTTTAGATTCCAAGCTATTTAACCGTTCCTACATTTTTTTAAAACTTTGTATTTGTTTGGCATTTGACTTTGAGGCAAGGCTGCATCGCTCCTATCTGTATTTAGTATTGGCATTGTCTCTTGTAATTCACTGTCACAAACATTACGTGTATGTAACAACTGAAGATAATGTCTTAGTCAATAAAGTTTTTGATGTGGGAAATCTAATGTTTACTATCTTACTCCAATACAAAATGGCGGCCCGTCAAGTATTTTAAAAACACAAATTTACTTCAGAATCTACACAAAATAATACGAATACAAAATTCATTTGGTAATTATTGATTCTTCGGACATTGCTCATTTCAGGTAAATAGATTTTTGTCATAGTAACATTTATATTTGAACAATGATATTTAATTTGCTCCATAATATAAACGATATAACTGATTTGTTTTTATCTCAAACTACTCGTTAAAAGGTTAAGTAACTTTAATTTCCCATTACGTATTTATACCATTACAGAAACTCGTTTGTTAGAACATGATTGGATTAAATTATCTCTTTGTAAGAGTGGTTACATCACCTGAATGTTGCTAATTGCGTGATTCGGTATTAATGCAGACTTTCATCACATAACTTGTGTATTAAAATCAAATTTTAACATCAAATATTGATCTATAATATGAATAATTTTAAAGTAAAAACAATACCTGTTCCTAGATTGTTCAAAGCTCAAAGCTTTTTATGTAAATATTTGTTTTATATATGTATAACATGTAAATAACGTTGCTCACCAATTGTTTTTCTATTCAGTATTCTACGGACTACGTTATACAGGGTGAGTCAGGAAGAAACTTTCAGAATGTGTTCTAATAGTGAAAATTTAAACAATTCATATAAACACAGGCCCGTAAATGCTTCGTTTTCCAATTATCAGCCATTTTGTTTTTTTAATAAAATACTTAATACCTTTGGATGTAGGAAATATATTGAACTCAATTTTTATATTCATATTTGGTATAACATCTTTTTTCCATGTACAAAAACCAAAACGTTCATCTATTTTCAAAATGGCGGCCATTTAAAATGTTTAATGTCAAATATCTCGAAAACCACTAACTTTATAATATATTTTCAAGAAACAAAACAAATGCCTTTTTTAATGACAAAATTAACGGTTTTTTAAATTTTTTTCTGTAACTTAAAAGATAACCGAGTTATTGGCTATAAACCAAACATTTTGTATCTTGGTAGTTGTCCATAATATACAAAATAACTCCAGAATCAAATTATGAGAAAAATCATTTAAATGAAATCCATAATAAATTATTACAAGCGTACAAAAAAAGGTTTTAATACACCAAAACAAAAAAGAATTGTATTACTATACTGTAGTGTTTATATTTTGCCTGGTATGATAATGTTTTTGTTCTGTATGTTTTTTACACAGCCTGAACGATGTTTTCATTTCCTTACTTTTTCTTCTAGTGTAAGTTTTCCATTATTGTTCAGTGTGATGATTCCCACTAGATATTAATATTTTCTATTATTCTGACGACCCCGTACTTAGTTTTTAAAATTTTATCTTCAGTTTATTTATTCAAGTTCGTATATTTGTGTTTTTCAAAGGAAAATAATTAGCAAACCTGTTTTCCGCTATTTCTTGAAGTTTTTCTATTTGAGTGACAGGTGTTCTGATGTCTTTGGTAAGAAATATGACGTCATTCGCGTAAGCTTAGGATATCTGTGTGTATAATTTATGGATCCTATTCTGGTTCCAAAATATGAATGTATGTTTTTCATTTCTTTATCTAAAGTTAAAGTTTAGTTTTTATTTACCACATTGAAGCTTTAAATATAAAGTTTCATTACGCATTACATATTTCACTGCTCGTAACTACTTCTTCAGACTATTATTCACAAAATATACATTGATCATAAATACATTCATAAATAATTAAACAAAACACATAAATCCAAACTTTGTACGTCGATAAATTAAATACCGTAGCACACGTTCTTATTACCCCTAGGAGCTCCAAGATATGGAGATTTATTTATCATGTAATAACGAAAAGTTACTTAACCTTTTCAAAATGGAATTTATTTAAACTTTTTTATTCCAAATATCCCGAATACCGTTGATTTTAAAAATTACTCAGATGATACATAATATTAGGCCTTTTAATGAAAATTGATATCTTTATTTTTTTAAGCTAATGTAGAAGGGTAGCCGAGATGACGGCATAAAAACAATTTAAAGAAAGGCCGAGTTTTCTATTGGTCTTCCAACACTGACAGTTAACTTTAACAATATTTTTTAGTTAATGCTAGGTGATGGATGTCAAGACTCATTTTGTGTTCTAGAACAAGATTTTTTTTTTTACCGAGTTATAACATAAAATAGAAATAAAGATAACTTTAAACTATATATCTTTTAAATGTTATGTAAAATCAATAGTTTCAGAGATGTGTGGTTTCAGCATTTTTAATGAACGACGTAGTGAATAAAAGAAAAGATTTTTTGGTGCACAGCAAAAAAAAAGTTTGGTAATGATATCTCAGTCTGTTCTGTAGGTACACTTGTTTAAAAATAGGACATTCAGGCAGATATACAAAAAACGAAGAGTTTTTGAACATATATCAGACACTTAGGTAGCCTTGGCCGACTTATTCCGATGAAATCGCTCACCACGTTATCCAACCATCTATTTCTCAGACGTCTAGCTCTTTTCACTCCCTCTGGAAGAAGGAAAATATCTTTCTCCATTCTTTCTACATGTCCCAACGATTGGATTCGTCATCGCTTTATCTCTGTTGTTATATCTTCTAGTTCAAACAATTCCTGCAGCTCTGTGTTTGATCAGTGACCCACTTTGTTTACTGCTTCATAGATTTTCCGCAACACGTTCCTTTTTTCTGAGAGTACAAGTCTCTGCTCCGTATAACACTACTGGTCTCATTATTGTTTGAATTGAAATAAAATTGTATCGGAGGTTTATTTTATATAATTCAAGTTTCTCAAATCAGGAATTAAGTAAAGCCAACGAAGAAAATTTCACACAAGAGGAAACAGTCTCCAAGTTGTAAGATATAATCCTCTTGAAACTCAGACTGTTACTAAAGCTGCTCTATCCTACTGTAGCTTCAATACAAGTTCCTTGTTACAAACTTCCTTAGTCTCTGATACTGACGTCAATCCGGTGTATTACTCTAAACTTAAATCTAATTAATTTAAAGATAAAACATAATAATCCGGAATAAGCAAAATTAGTGAAATCGAAAATTTCGTAATTTATAATACTTGTATGTAACCATACGTCCCAAAACTTTAAAAAAGGCAAACACATTTGTCAATACTTTGATGCACTTATATTAAACCTATATTGAGAAATAAGCACAAACATTCCATAAAACAGTAGTTGTTATCTATACCAAACACCCTACAGTCTAGCCATCAACTGTGGTCGAGATATAGGAGTATCCAAATCTCCTTTGGAATACAATTCAAATAACTATTAACTATTAATAATTAATTGTGATCTTCCAATCTAGTTCTTAAAATAAATTAAAGGAAATGTTTCGCGATTACTAACCAATTTTGGGAGGTTATTCTGGACAGACATATCAGAGGACCTCGTCTTTGATTTATTGACCAATCACATCACTCTCTCTATACTACAAACATGAAAGAATTCTGATTTTTTTTTTATTCAAAGAGAGAATGAATTTAAAGACGTGGGGTTGACATTTGAACATACATTTTCTTTCAGCTCTCATATATTTTACGTCGTAATTAGAGAAGAGAAATTTTGTTTTACCAACAGTGGGTTATTTGCTTCTAGTGATTAAAAATTTCAACAATTCTCAAAACTACAATACCCCAATCGTTTCACTATTGTAATATTTTTCTTACTTTGGTCTGAATAGTAAAAAGTGGTCTAAAACATCCTCTCTGTCGAGTCTTTTACTATTTCACATTTTAAAGTTGTCTAATTTAAAATGCAGTGTCAATACGTCACCTCTACGTTGGTACCCCTGAATCCTATCATACGTAATATCTCAAGTATCAAACGTTTACCATTCACGATATATATTAGTGCTTATATTTAGATTAACAGTTGAAACTTTTAAGCAACGAAAATAGATCCTGAAGGAATACTGGAAGTGTGAGAACGCCGAAACTGTTCGTAGTCTGGGAAGAATCATTTGGGATCAACCACGATCAACAAACAAACTTCTAAATAAAATTTAAAGAAAAGGTTCTTACTACAAAAATGTGGTGGATCAGTTATTGTTACATCGGAGGATAACGCACTCTTGGAAATTGAAGCTTATAAGTAAAGCCGTAAGAAATCAGAAGTAACTGCTTCGATTGAGATGGACTTCTCAATAAGACCTCGGTTTAACTGTATCCTCCAATACTTGTTGGAGAATGACCCAGATTAGTGCCTTCAGTTTTGTGAAATTAAGCAATTGACAGAGAGAAGGAAATGGAGCCTTGATGAAGGAATGTCGTCTGACGAAGCTTGTTTAAGTTAGGTAGAGAGATAACCGACACAACCGTGTTGTATATTAACAGGATAACCTTTATTAACCATTGAAAAGCTGGTTAGTGATTACAATTTTGGGTGAACTGACCTTAATTTTGATAAATTATAAGTTAAACTTCTCTTTTCCGCCACATTATATTTATGATGATTAAAAGCTTTTTTACACTTCCCTTCTTTAGAAGTGTTTTTATTTCTTAGTTTGAAGTTTAAATTCTCTTATGTGGAAATGTTTAAGTAGCATACATTTATTTAATTATTCTATTACTTCTTTACAGTTTTACGTGTATGATTTCAAAGGATAATCAAGTTTAATTGTCACGGTTCAGGTGTAAGGCTTCACTATAATCACACACTCCAGAACTCAAAATCTCGCACTGCACGATGCATACAGCTTAGTTGTGGTAATTATTCTTGCATGCAATGGTTTGCCTGCTTCAGTTTATTGAAATTCAAGGTAAAAGGGAAGTTTAATAGCATAACAAACTAATTCAAAGCATTTAATTTTCTATGTATATTACAGGGTGTTTAGAAACTTCAGGATATGGTTCCTTGGGTCAAATGTTATATTCTAATACGCTTAATTTTCAGCCTCTCAGTCATTTTATATTTTTACCGTAAACTATATATAATAATTTTTTTTATATCTAGTCCAAATTTGGTATACATATTTTCTATATAACTTTATACAAATGTACCAAAAAACAAGGACTAAGTTCTACATGTTTTCAACATCTTTTTTCCTACATTGTTAAAAAGTCATATAATCAATTTTTATATCAAATTTGTCTCAATATTGTATTCCTTTCCAAAAATATAAGTTTTCTGTAAAAAATACAAAATGACGGACATTGGGAAAACTAAGCATTTTAGAGCATATGTTCATAAGAACGTTCTTGCTTATTTTAACCCAAAGAACCATATCCTGATGTTTTGGAACATATGTTTAAAGATTATTTAAGTTATTGTTTCGAGAAGATTAATTTGTAAATAATTAACATGAGTTCTGGCTTGTACACTCTGTCGATACCTGTTTAGTCTTTACTGTTGTTCTTTTGCTACTGGCCATTCTCTGTAATTTGCAGGATGATCACCCTTACAGTTTACACAAATAAGTTATTGATCCCTGTTTAAAGGACAGGTGTTTATGAGGTACTTTCCTGCACATTTCACGCAGGCAAAATCTCATTGACAATATCGCAGATATGATCAAATGCCTGACACCGCTTGCACTGTGGAATTAAATTCACATTTTTTCTTAAAGGCTCAATATTAACTTAGTTTCCCATGACAGATTTGATAGCAAATATATTGCTGACATTTTACTCATTATGAAATATGAGCAAAAATAGCTGCAGTCCTCTTCTTTGACTAATATGCTCTCCATTTCTACTTTCAATAGTTTTATTATTATTATTTTTTTAATGATATTTTATGTAGCCAGATATGAAAACCTTTATTTACCAGATCCAAGACTAATTCGTTTTCATCACATGATGGATGCAGTCCTTTTGCCATGACCTTTATAGGCTTCACAGATTTTCCTCATATGAATGCCATTGCATTTTCTGATTTGTCAGTTTTTTAGTGACTTTCTATAGTTATCACTATTTGTAACGTTTATCTTCCAAACGTTATTGTTATAGGACACATATTTACATTCTTTATTTGCAACCTGCTGAATAATATTTTTTTAATTCACTAAAGGTTTCTATCGTAGAGAAGATTATGGATGGTGGTATGGGTTGTTTCCTATATATTCCTTTTTGTTTCGTTTTTTCCTTAACAACTACAATTAACTATTGTCTCATATAGTCATTATCCTCTCTGTCTACAACTGCGTCTGGACTGTTCATTGCTTTCATTTTCTTTGTTCGCCTTTGATTTTTCTTCAGGAACCAATCTTTCTTTCTTCTTCATCAGTATAGTAAATAGTATTATTTTCTTTAATACGCTGTAGTTGCTTGATCTTAATCCAGTATAGTGACCATTGCTTCTAACTCATTAATGTGTCTATAGTTACTTCTAATGCTTTCATTGCCTTCAGTTCCTTTTGCCATTCATCATAAAAGTTTTTTTTCACTTGCTTCCGTTTCCGTTTGCTTTGATGTTTCATTTTCTTGTAGAACCAAAGCTTTAGGTGGTGATCTCGCTAACAAAGAGTTTTTTCCAAAAGGGATATTAGCATTTCCTGAAAGCTATAGATGGCTCCCCCCCCCCCAGAATCCTTGGAGCTAGCCTACGTAGAGGGTGGATTTCCCAGTTCAACCAGGCTCCCGCCTGGGGTAAAACATCCGTTAGTTTTATCCATTGCTTCATTTAATCCAAATAATCGGAGATTGATCTTTTTTCGTGGTTTACTCCTCTAGGTTCTTCCGCCAATTCAGCCGTTTGAATTTATCCACTTCTGTCTTCAGAGCCGTTGACCAAAGTTCTTCCGCCTCTTCCACCATTGGGAAAAATATTCTTTCGCCATCATAGCCGTTGACCGATTTTCACCTAGTACCCTAGGCAGGGACCCACACAAGGTACTACCATCCGGGTCAGATGGACCAAGGTTTTTTAAAGAGGTGTTACTCCTCTATCACTCACCCTTCCTGCACTTGACGACAGGCCCCGGGCTTGTGACCGGCATAGCGGGTTTAATAACTCAAATGATAATATTTTTCTTATGACCACTCAAGCTCAGAGAGTGGAAAATAATTCCTAAATGAGTGGTTATGAGATCCATAAATGTGTGTAAAATTGATTTTAATTCTGCATCAACATTACCAACTACAAACATCTAAAATATAAATCAATAATTTTATTTTCAATTTTAGTTTCATAATTTTTGGTATCCAAGTCACTTCACATATTGAAATAAGATATATGACAGTATTAATAGTAAATATTACCTGTAATTATTCCATGATGTGACTTTTTGGTTGTGATGAATTTCTACGATACGTTTCCGGACCGAAATCCCACTATCAACTTATTCACTTTGTCATGTGAATAAATACACTAAAACACAAATATATTGAAGCATGGATCTGAAACTTATTAAGACGAAATGAAATTTGACAAGGTTTCTATACAAGCTTAAGATTGGAAAACTTTTCTAAAAATATGAAACCTTCCTAATTCTCTGGTTATGATAATCATAATTTATTGTTATGAGTCAGTTGAGAGAAATAATAAAATTCTATTAGTATTTATTGATTTGACCAACACTTTTTAACCAGTGGATAGGAATTTAATTATTTAAAAAACTCAAATAGATTGAAGAAACTTTGAACGGATTTTGTGACTATTCTATGAATAATACTTGGCTGTATAGATTTTAGGTGAATCTAGCGATGCCAGTAGATTGATTAACGAGTTATTCATGGAAGTAAATTGGGAAATTTAATTGCTTCATGACTATTATTATAAAATTATAATTTTATGAAATATTATAAAACGTCTTTATTAAACTATATATTGTTTCATTATTGTGGTTTAATGGGAAATTTGTCATCATTTGTGAACATACAATACGAGACGTTTCTAGAATGTAAATCAACCTTCGTTTTCAAGTGTTAAACAAAAAGTGAAAATCACCAACAAAGAACAGACGAGGCCTAACTGATAAAAAGAACATAGCCTAACATAATTGGTCCGAATATCATAAATTTAATTGGGAAGAGCCAAAAATAATTCAACGGAAATTTTATATAAAAGAAAATTAATTGTAACCTCATACATATAATTATAAAAAAATAAGGCTACTATGACTTCCGCTAATAAACACTGAACTAAAAATTGGATATAAATATTTTCCCCCTTTAAATAAGAAAGTTTTTTGTTTATCACCAGGTGATAATAATGATAGACTAAACTTTTGAGAGAGCGAAAAGTTCTTTACACCAATAAATAGTTAAAGAAGTTTTCTGCCACCACACCTTTAAAAATCAGTTGCTTGCCGTCCTTTTTGCAGTATAATCCTGTGTGGTGGTTTTGTATGATTACGTTTTTTTTTTAGTTTGAACTTAGTTTAACCCTATTTTTAAGATTGTGTATATTTTCTTAGGTTGTGAATTTTAGTTTTAGTTTTCAACATGGCGTTAGACTGTTAGGCTTTATTGGTGTTGTTCACTGATATGTTCTAGGTGTAACACTTGATAACGAGAGTTGATTTATACTCTCGAATCGTTCAATTACATGTGTTAATAATTTTAAAAAATTGAAGAGGACGTTTCTACTCAAACAAAATAGAAATTCAAGTAGCAGTAATAGAACTAATCCATGCATTCCACGCCTTATCCCTGCTTCGAATTTTAATTGCTTAGGCCAAATGTGCAAATTTAAGAAAAGCTAATACCTACATGTTAACGCTGAAAGAATGTAAAGTATGAAAATAAATGGTTTTATTATTTTTCTTCAGAATAATACTGCCTGAATCCTGTCATATTATTTTAACCTGTCATAGAATGCAGTGGCATCCCCCTCTCCGTATTCCATAGGGTATTTGGCGAGGTGCACTGTGATTTGTCAAACACTATAGAGCTATATTTATTCATATTTACTATTTTATGTGTTTTTTATGTAAACACATGATAATTTTGTATTCGTTCGCCATTGTAACAGTGATTACGTACAATTTATTATTATTATATTTTCTGTCGGAAAGAACAATATATTTTTTTATTTTTACAAAAATGTAAAATAAACAACTACTTAGTTACGTTTGTTTTGATATTTATTCTTTACTTAATACTAAAAAATTCTGGAAATAACATAGCAAAATATAATAATTGTTATGCCTTCAGCTCTCATTTACTTGGACTTGCAAGTACTACTTCATAATATTTACAATGACAGAATGTATATTATTACTATAAGATAGATCTGGTTACCATGGAAACACAATTCCGTTTATTATTGTGCCTGAGGACAGTCATGTGAGAGTTTATACAGATGGGAGACTCCCAGAAATGTTGCCTTTGTTACGTCACAGTACAGTAACGTCATCCTTGGGCGACAAGTGTTTATTTAATGAAACATAAAAAGTGGATTTCTATATCCACAAATAACAAACTTTTTATAATAACGGATGATGTGAATTTAAAAATAATTTAACCATTCTGAGTAAATCGTAAATTATTATAGAAATATAAATCAGCAATCTAAACTCATACTATAAAATAATTTTTATTGAATAGTTATATAATTGGTTAAATAAATACCGATTAATTAATTATTAAATAAATTTAGTAATAATAATGTAATAATTAATTATGAGTATAATATAATATAATTATTACGGAAAATAATTGATTTAATTTAAATTTGTTGTAAAAAAATTCATCAGAATTCAATATTTTTTTGTGAAACATCTCTGAGTCTACAGACTTTTTGATCTTTTTAAATGACAGTAAGTGAAAGCGTGTGCGTTATACTTAAAAAGCATTTTAGTGAACAAGTTTAATTATTAGAAGAAACATTTTTGAAAAGGCGAGAAAAACTATTCATTTTATTTCACTTGCATTTTTTGTAAGCATTAAATGGTGTTTATTGTTTTGTTTACAATTTTTGAATTTTAAATTATTTATTGTGGTGGTTCATTTAAGAAAATTAACCTCACCGACGGTCTGTGATACCTAGAGATATGTCTGCAGGATTTAAAAAATGGATGGTTTGATTAAATTTACTTTTGGTATTTTATTCTTTACACAATTTAATGACTTTAGTGATTTATTTAAATTTTTTTTAATAGTCAAATTATTAAAATTAACACCATAAAAGGTTCTAATATGATTGGTAAATAATTTATGACCACAGTTTATTCGTTATAATCGGTGTTTTATTTTACAAACAAACAAAACTTTAAACTTTTTTAAAATTTCGTTTAAAACCTAACAAATATTTAAATTAAAACTAAGAAGTTAGTTGTAGGGTCAAACATTAAGTGGAAATCGGTAAATAAAACTTCAATCCAACTGCAACTAACTTTTATAATTTATTTTCAGTTACAACCGTTTTACAACAAAAACTCATTTCAAAACTGTACACTCTCATGTTCCGAAACAAATTTATAGTTGAGAAATAATATGAAGGCGTAGAATAGGCAATCTGAATACTCAATTGTGTTACCTTTCCATTGCGGCTGGTAGCCAAGTTTAGTAGTACAAGTCGCTTCCGATCACTAAAATGCAGGTTGGGATCCCACATAGGATAGATTATTTTACTACAAGCAGTTATAATTCAATTGCAAATCAAACAAAATGTTTTACGTACGTTTTGTTTTTGTACTAGTATTAACTAAATATTAAAATTAAAAAATTAGTTTTAATGTTAAAGAATATTCTGAATACCGTTAAAAATAAAATTAGAGATTATACTCTCCAGTACATAGATAGCAAAGTAGAATGTTGAAAATCACCACTGAAAACAATAGTGTTGCTAGGCAACCAAATAACTGACAGAAACCTACTGGGTTTGCCAGCGATAAAGGAAAATGACGACCCTGAGTCAACCATGACTTGCGAGAGTAAAGGGTGAATTATATCGACAAACTGAAGTAATCTAAAAGTTAAACTAAGAACTTTGAAAAAGGCGAACACTATGTCTTCGTAATCATACAAGTAACGTTTATCTCTCAACGTTGTTATGTGAAGGATGTTCCTTGATATTTATTGTTGGAACGTAAATATTTTGCTTGGCGTTACTTGTGAAAAGGTCACGAATCCATTATCTCTGAGTCAAGTTACGAAATAATTTCGGAAATTTCTAGGAATAAATATCTAACCTAAGGAATCACTTCGTACTAAAGTCTGGACAGAACTCCAAACAGAAATGTTGTCTCTGGAATGTTTATACACAAGCACATTATTTAGATACCAAAAATGGGAACAATTAGTCATAAATGGTGTTTTAAATTAATTTGCTAAAAATTAGATTTTTTTTGACAAAAAACAAATTTTTCATGACTAAAAAGTTCAAAAAGAGTGTGTAAAGAGAAATTAAAAAGTTATAAAAAATGTAAACAAATTCAGAAAGTTTTTTTTTTATTACCCTTTTATTTAAACATTTTTTTCATACATATATAAATTTATTATATAGTAGTAAGTTGAAAAACAAGCGTGGCAATATTTCTAAGAGACTTAAAATGTTTAACTTGAGTCGAAATTTAGATTTTATTGTAAATCGTTCCACAATATAAAAACAGTTTTTCACGTTGGTGTTCACCCTTAAATGGTTTATCAGTTTTAAGGAGTTTTCTAGATTATTTTGAAAATACCGGTGAAGTACCTGATAACGGTTCTTAATTGGACAGATTGTGTGTGTTAATACAAAGGAAGTTAGTTTTTAGTGTGACGCTTCCAATCAAACAACAAGTTGGACTTTAATATTAAACTAACCCTACATACGTCCCACATACAATGTGGATCCTACAAAGATTCAGCACCAGATTGTTTACCTACCCTCGTTCAAAAGTAAACCTCTTAAACTGAATAATTGCATACAAATAATACTTTAAAATAAAAACCACATGATGTGAACAACAGATGTACTGTTTCATCTTCACAATTTAAAAAAAAACCACTCCTTAGAGAAAATATATTTCTACAAGCTTTTAAGTATTGATCTGCAACTATCCATCATACTCAATAGAATGATTGACATTGTTTAATTCAATTTCGTCTTATTCAACAATTGTCTTGTTTATAAATAATCTAGAAAATGTTAGTGAGGGAGAATCCATAGTTATATTTCATGAAGTCATATACGATTAACAAGTAAAACAAAATTAAACTTTCAATTGTAAAACTTAAGAGTAAGTGGACGGCGTTGAACAAAGAACGTCGCTCAAAGGCAACTCTTAATGTTAAGATTTCCTCTCTTATGACAGGACGTCTTTCATACAAAGGATTTAATATCTGAACAAGTTTCGCATAGGGAACTGGTAGGAAAAATACTGGAGAGGTCACATGATACTAATTTACAATTAAAAACATATTCAAGACATTTAATTTAGATTTAAGTATATTCGTAAATAAATACGAGATAGAATCTGAAAACATTTTGACCTGTGTTTGTTGACTGATCTTCAGATTTCATGGCTTTAAGAAACTGAAAAAGTTTCGACATTCCGTCCGTCCGTCTTCGATGGCGTCGTTGTCATTGTCGTCTCTACGTAAAATTATTTTAAACAATTTGTTGTTCATTTCTAGTGTTTGTAACTTATAACACAGTAAAATATATACGCATTTTTAGATATATTGCATGTACCAACCCCACCTGACTACACTGACAAATGGGGAAGTATTATCAAAATTGTAATTTCGACGGATCTTCCAATAAAAAGTCATATTCGTACCGTTGCGAGATTTGGCTGATTCGACGAAACGAAAGTAATGAGTGAGGGCTCCTTCACACGCGCCATGACAAGACTGAGACACTAACACGAGCAAAGTGAGTGGATACTCATTAATAAATACACATTTATGGGACAAGCTAAGGCATAACCGACGTCAAAACAGTAGTGAATACTCAAGTAGGTTCAGAAAACCTGTTTAACAACTGTTTTAAACAAACTTACCCTTACTGGAAAAACTCAATGATTACCAATTTAATATTACTTATAAGGTCAAAAAAACTAACTTTATATTTAGAGGATCTGCTTGTATTATATTGTATGATAGGGCTGGATAAATACCATGTTGGAATATCATCAACTTATTTTTCAATTCGAGCTGAGAATTTTCTCTACAGTTAAATGTTGTATTCGAAATTTTGTGGGTTATTATGTTTGTTGGTCTAAACTTTAACAGAGATGCATTAGGTGATTAGTGTAATTCATAACGAGATCAAAAACGAAAAATCGTTTTTGACAGCAAAAAACGTAATCCTTAATATACTCGTTGTGAGATAGAAGTTTTGTTTTGAGTGAAATCCACTTAATAAACTATATTGACATTGAAATTTAAATTCGACGCTTCAGAATCTTCTCATCAAGTTATTTCCATCAGATGGAAAGGTTAAGTTTCTTTAAACGAGAGTTTCGTATTGAAAAACATTCTCTTGTGGCCGAAACTAAATTACACTTATTACTTACAGTTGGACGAAAGTTGTGTTTATTAATTGAAATTGTTTTTTACTCTTTTTAAACTGTTTAACTTGATAGAAAGTTGGTTTTTGTAAAATAAAACAAGAATTAGAACTGATCATATGAAAATGTGCACTAAACACGTTTTGATAATAAATTTAAATTAAATATTTATTTTCTATTATTTTGTAACTGCTGATAGTTGTGACGTTTATATATATTCATATACATTTCAAAATTCTAGAAATAATAGATTTAACTGTGCATTGATCAGAGTATCGCCTACAAACTTTAACACAGCGCGTCAAAAACAATTGAAAAGTTAATATAAGTTTACTAAGATAAAAACATGTCCCGGGTGCAGGTTTTGTATGGCTGTGAAATTCAAGAGTAACCCCATTTTGGACGACCAATCACAGCATTACAGTGTTATATAATAAATATGATTATTTTAAAGTGGAGATGTCTTGACATAACTTACAGTCTTTGCTTCAATGTTTCATAGAGGTCTCTTTTCAACACTTTATGGTACAAACTCACAATTAATTTTTGAAACTCTTAAATTGTTAGTTTATTTTAAAACAACATTAAAAAAAAGATAATTTATATTTATTGGGTAATTTGAATCTCATTATAATTTCATAATATTGTTGTTTTTAAGACTCTGATTTTTAACTTGACTCTCTTCTTACACATATAATGGGACAGGAACATGTTTACAATGTTACTGTTGTATTACTAACTATGCTCAAAACAAGTTATTGCAAATATAATATGCATTTTTCAATATATTTACGTTACTGATTTCAGCCTTGGATGCTTTATTTAACCTCTCCTTAATATTGTATTCCAATCGATACCTGAAATGTCTTATTAATATTTCCTTCACTCTCTTAATATCAAGCATTACCAGTGTGTTTACTAGTGCTATAATTAATGTGTGGCAGTAACATTTAACGACATTAGTTGCGCAATAAAACTAAAGGTGATTAAATAACGTCCCTCGCATGACTGCTTGACTTCTCCCTCGTCAAGATTGCGTGACGCACGCGTCTGCGTTGCCTTTAATCAGTCCTGAGCAGTGAAATCAAAAGCTTAAACGTGATTTATTTTATTAAAAGTTTGATGTTTTCCTCAACGCTCTACTTCGTCTGGTGAGAATGTTTAACAAATGTAATATTTTAGACCAAACCATATTGGTGGTGAACAGTTTTCTTTGTCTAGTTGTATTTACCTTAATGCTTGATATTTATTATTTTAGTTGGTTTGTTGACCTGTGGTTTTTATGATCACGTTTTTATATAGTTTTAGTTATTTTGACCTCCCGGCTCTAGATTTAGTGCCTTTCATTAGATACCAGTTTTAGTCCTATGTTGGTTCTTTTTATGTTTTTCATATTTTAGGTTTTCACTTGAAAACATAAGTTGATCCTTACTCTCGAAACGTCGTGTATTAATTTGTATATACACAAATATTGACAAACGACAGAAAAACTACATCAATAAAGTTCTTTTACTTAATCATTGATGAGATATTTAAATGAATAAAGTAGTAATTTATATTTTTTTTGTTTATTATTATTGATGATTCCCCGGCTGGTCTAGTTGTCATTACTCTGGCTTTACGAGTGAAAGGTCCCAGGTTCAATCCTGGTGACGGGTCAAACTGTATGGAGCTTATAGGCAAGCTACCATTAGTAGCGAACTCTGGTTGAGAAGACTGGAACAACGGCGACGGGAATAGCATACACAAGCCCTTCACAGATTGTTCTGCATTGAGTGTTAGTATTATTATTGGTGTAATATTGAACAATAGGATTATGTATACAATATAAATCCTATTGTAGCTCTAATGGAACGATAAATAAGACTATGAATTGTTGAAAGTAGTTCTGTCAGAATTACAAAAGGGAGTGTCAAACCCGTCAAATAAAACCTCCGCCTTGGGTTTAATAGGTGTCAAGTTAACAACAAAACGGTTGCCATTAACGAGGCCAGCTGACAGATATCAGTGTCGTATTAAATATTTAATTACGCTGTTTTTTAAGACATACATACAATAACTACACTTTATACTTAATTGTTGGCGGATAATATAAAAAGATATTTTTAGTTTTACGTTATTCATTCTTTACGATAAAATTTTCCCACTGTTGATATAAAAACATTATTCTTATTATTTATTTTATTGTCGTTTATTTAGTAAATTTTCATAAAAAATATTTTCTTTTTTGTTTGTTTATTTCTAGTTCATCATCCTGTTATGAAGAACAGGAAGAAAATAACATAAAATATACATCCCGTAGTCCTTGAATATTCTAATGGCATCAGTGTCGGTAAAGATGAATTGTTAAAAGAGACCATATAAAAAAAAAAGAAGGAGACGGATCTATCACAACACTACATGTAATAATCTGTAGATACATCTAGGATCCCTTGGTATTGTTAAGATCGTACTCAATTTAGGAGGGCCCTTAAGGGTTTCATGGAGAAAAAATATTCAGAGCGTTCAAACAAATATTAAAACGGCCTAATATCAAACGAAATGTTCTAAAAATTGACGTCCTCTATCTAGAGAGTGAGCCAAAATTAGGTACATATACCATATAATACAGGATGTACCAAAAATCCATAAAATATTATTTATCTTGCTTTTTGTTATGTAGTCAAGAAAATATTTTGGTGTTTACTTGAAATAAAGCAAAAATACATCTGTATGTTTGTATGTATTTAAAAATTCTTATTTTTACATTTATAGGGTAAAACATAATAATTAAATATATATATATATATATATCAAATACTTATGTAAACAGTCTATAGTAGTTACTTTCATTCTAACGTTTGCAACAGGTTTCTATGCCATGGGTATATTATTATACTTGTCATTGGACATGTCATACATATACACTAAAGTCACACATTTTAAAACACGTCAAATCACTATAATAAAATAACACAGATCTCTGTAGTTCCACGTTGATCGGTTGGTTGACTGGTTGGGTACAGCTGTTTCTCTTATCTGTTAACTATTGACTGGAACTGGAATTACTATTGACTTTTTATAAAGGTATGAAAGTAGTTCGATGGGTTAACAATGATTATTTAAAAAATGTTAAAACTCTTGAACAAGGATATACAAGTTGAAATAGTTTAAAACAACACAGAGTGTTCTGGAGGTCAAGATGTCCTGTTGTCGCCTTTACATTACCATTTTAGACTCTCGCACTTTCTTCAGATATAACCTATCTAAGACCACTTCCTGCATTGCTTCAGAGTATGTTTACTTGTGTGCCATAGTTGAGCTCTGTTTTATTTCATCTTCACTATTCCGCCATGGTATCTTCGCTTTATTTTTGCCGTAACACTCACTCGGTGGTAATTGCTACCTCGTCACATCGGTCCTTGCCTTGGAAAGCATCGGCATCACGACACTATTGGGAGTTACCTACCTTGTTTCCACATCGAGCCTGCAACTCTCATACTGAAAGAGAGTGTGTTTGTTCGTCTTGGGTCGTATGGTACAAGATAAGTTCTCTATCTTACATCGAAGGAAGTTTTGAGAGTAGCTGCTGTGGATGTAGTTTACCTCACTAAATTCGTGATTGATACACTGGACTAGGTTTCCTCTCAGAATAGCAGTCCATCATTATATCTTCGGTTTAGGTTTCTTGCCAGCATTTAAAACATGAAACAATCCCCTGCTTGCCTCTAATCACAGCTTTTATATCAGATCGATAGGAGCTCCTACTACAACCAATACAGCTTAACCACCTTTAGTGTTCCTATTCTTTATACTTCCGCCATTCGATTATGTTTTATTTAAATAATTTTGAGTGAGTAGGCACATGTGAAAATATGTCATGACTGACTGTCACCAGAATCCGATTGTACCAAAATAACAGGTTAGTATTGTAAATGTTTTAATTACCGAATACTTAGTAATTATTAGATAATTTCAGCAAGATTATGTTTGCACTACTTTTTAAACATTGCAGTAAATATTTTCAAATATATAACCCACAATTTAACATAAGCTCTGCTAATAAATTCAGTAAAAATCTGCACCAGACAAATGGTGCGGAAACAAATAGTCCCCTCTCTGTAACATTGAAGGGCTTTGAGCGGTGTAATAAATTCCCACGACAAACACACGCATGATAATGGATGTGTTGTCTCTGTACAACATTACAGTAACGTTTTGAATTCAATAATCTAAATTTAATTTATGTACTCTGATGGTATTCACGTGTAATCATATCTGATAATGTAATTTAGACGTAGATTTTAAATAAATAGTGTTGGGTTTTGATTTATTTGCACCGAGTTATATATAAAAAAAAAACTTTTATAGTACTTGTATTATTTAACCAGTTTATGAAGTATAGGGTAAGTTTGGTAATGCCAAAAACCGACCACCGTATTTGACTGATCCTCACATGTCATGGCCTCAGGAAAGCGAAAAGTGATTTTCAACATACTGTCCTTCCTCATCGTAATTGTCTTTACACAAACACGATAACTGCGGCAACAGTGAAGATAGGAACATGAAGGTAATATAATGTGGTTATAACGTTATGGAAATTTAGAAAAAATGCACTAAAAATGGTGAATATTTTAAAACAGTTTTTTTGTTCATTACGCGTGTGTTACTTAACTTAGAACACACAAAATTAGATACAAATATTTAGATTTCAATTCTACATGCAATGGTACCAACCCAACCTCTCTAAACTGACAAATAGCGAAGTTATTGTAAAAATATAATTCGAACCCTAATCTCAGAAAAAATTTGATATTCGTACAGTTACGACATTCGTTAGGTCGTCACCAAAGGGCTGAGACACTATGAGCGAAGAGAGTGTCTAACCTAACCTAACCTAACCTAACCTAACCAAGGCCTTTCAGAGCTTAACCGACGTCAAGAAAGTAATGTCATACGCAAATACAAACCATGCATAACAACTGTTTTAAAAAAAACTAACCCTACTTCATAAAACGTTTTCTCTAAGGCTCAAGGAACTATCTTACAGCATTACATTTAAAGGATCTCGTGTATTATTTTGTATAATGGGACTGGATAAGTACCAAGATGGTGCTTAGTTTTTTGTTAGGTTAAGGGTCAGGTAAACATGAACTTCTCGGTAATTAATCGTATGATAGACACCTATTATGATGAGGAAGTTCCATTCTAATTGTTTCGAGGTTGTTGCAAATGTTTCGGTGAAGGAGATAGTCAACCAGGCTCAAACAGTTTAAAATGTTCGTTGTTGTTAAGAATTGAAAACATTTTTAGGGCGAGTTAGTAAAATAATTAAAAAAGACTCTTTGTTTTCAGTGATTCATATTTTCATCTGTTGATAACTTCGGACCTGTTCATAGTTGAAATGTAGAACGATTTTATATTCTACCTGCCTAAAGAGAGAGCGTTCAACACAAATTTGTCTAAATAGGGAGATACGACCAAAATGTTCTCAGTTATCGTTACTGGTTCATGAGTTTAGAAGTTCACTGCAGATAGAAGATGTATAGATACAATCATCCCGCTTTTTGGAGATAGAAACTCTCAAAACAAATGTGGTGTATCGTTTTCAAGTCACAATAGTTTTAATAAACGAAGTAACAGTGAGAAAGTTAAAAGAGTGAAAGATTGAGATAAGTTACAAAACGAAATCAAAACATTGCGTGTTACACGCGAGCACACTCTAGTCTGTGTTCTGAACAATAAAGTCAAGAGCTTTTAAATGATTCATGTGTCAAAACATCGTACAAACAGTCTGACATACGTAGATGTAAAGGGTGTAAAAAAACATTGTACTAACTTTCATATGTCCGTTTATAATAGTACAGACAAGATAGTATACCTTTTACGTGTGGTAATACCAACCAAAGAAAACTAAAATTGAAAATCAACAATGGTGTTTTTGTAAATTATTTTAAACTATAGTTATATATTTCAATAAAGTCTAAACTTGCTTTACTTGTGTCGTAAACTTAAAACTACCTTAGATACGCCCACGTCATATTTGATTATAATCAGTCAACACGGGTTTTTTTTTGTAGAGTGTACACAACGACAGACGAAAAACAGAGACAGACACCATTTAAAAAAAAAATCACACTTTCTGACTCCAAAGATTTAAAAAAAACTCGACATCGATTTTTAACTCATCTCCTAACTTTTACTAGTAACGTATATGTCAGAAAGTATAAAGCAATTAATATTTTATGATATTACAGCAATTAAATATTAATTAATTCTGAAGATACATAAACAGATAATACACTCCATTTTCATGCTGTACTCATTGTGAATAACGACCCCACTGAACTTCACACTTTATATAACAATTAGATAAAAACACTCAATAATAAGTAAGATAAAAGATACAAAATGAATGCATTTAGAAAGTCGTACCATCGGAGCTAACTATATTCTGTATGGACCTGCTAATTTCTAAGACATTATTTCAAAGATATGATTGTGTTTATACATTTTTTCTTGTAGTTTTGAGTTAGATCCCTGTCTTTCTTGGCCAATTCTTGTTCTCTGCCGATCCTGGCGTTATTAGAACTCGAGGACCTAAGGTTATTTTATATTTTTTTCCTCCTTCTTTTATTAAACGATGATGACCGACTGGTTTATTATCTTTACACAATAAGGGTAAAGAATTAAAAAATCGTAAATATTTCAAGCGTTTTAAAATGGTTTAAACATAAACTCGACGTTCCTAATATGAAATTGTCAAGTATTGACAAATCAAATGAAAGTCAGTGAGAAGTCTTGTCAATAGGAAGATAGGAATCAAATTGTCAGTTTAACAAGAATTGCTGACAATTAATGTTTGAAACGTGTAAAGTCTTGGTGAATCATCTTCATCATAAAGGTAAAACCATCTCCAAAGGTTTGTCAGAGGTGATATAAATTTATGTAGATTATAAATACTGTTTCTTTTCTCACATATTCATATTATACAAAACTGCAGGTCGTGTCGAGGTTTTTGAGAAAATGTACGTTTTGAAGACGACTTAGATTTTTTTAAATATAGTCAGTGCAGTGTTCTATAACCCCTTCCAATCAAATTTGGTATGTTACTTTATTTTTGTCGTCTACACATTAAAAAGAATATTTTTTTTTTTTTTATATGAATAAAAATTTAAGAGTGTTTTCTTAAGATTAAAAACTTAAAATTCCGATTTTAACAAAATTGGTTAAACTAGAAGAAATTTGGCTGAAATATATGATGACCCTCTTATGACCCAAACGAAACGTTTTGTTTCTCTGAAAATGTGAATTGTAAATAATAGTGAATTAAATCTCTATACTTCATAAAAATCGCAAGTAAAGGGAATTTTCGGTTAGAGAATATTTAGAAAAATATTATCACCCTTATGAATATTCGATTTCAGAATAATGACTTAAGTTGACGCCGAGATTTGCCATAAGTGAAAGGTTTAATAAAATAACAATAATAACCTATATATACCAACTTATCTCCCATACAATGGCTGTTCGGTAAGTACGTTCCGTTTTGTTATAAAAATGACACCAATACAATTTGAGGTTTTTTATTATTCACACATTATAGTTACAACTCATATATTTTTTCACTTAATTTTCTTTACATTAAGGCACTTGCCGTATCGGTGAACAAGTTTTGTATTACCATCATCGTAGAGTTTCACTTATTGTGAATTAAGCCGCACAAACGGCCCTTACTAATAAATAAAATTTAACATATTTTTAGGAATATGATGACCCAAAAATTAGAAAATATTTTCTTTTGAATTTTTCTTTGGAAATTTGTGAGTAAGAAAGGTAACGTAATCCCTTGTCGATATTTTATTATTAGTACGATAAATATTACTTATTTTTTATATGGGTGCCACATATTTATTACACCTATTTTTAATAATCACATGTTACAAAACATTCTATCAATGGTAAAACCGGTACATCTCGTATAGTATGGTAAACACTTTAAACATTTCGATTCATAGTCGATTATAAAAATTGGACTACATATATAACTCTATTCCTCGAAACAGAATTTTTTTAACGAAACACAAATAGTTAGATATACGCAAACGCAGCATTTCAAATTTAATATGTTCTTTAGAACTTTATTTATTGCTTAGTAAGATTTTAAACTCACCTGCGATGGGGGAATATAGCAAGGATTCTGTATATTGGTGTATACGAGATATAAAAAACTTTGTAAAAAAAAAATTCCAAATGGATTTCGGACTGTTTTATAAAATTCTCCTGTGACAAATTTTAACTAACAAAAATATCAATAATTAATTTCCTTACTGAATTATTTTTTATGTTATCATTTATTTTTAATTAAAAGTTTGTCTAGTCATTGGGTTTTCAATTAAATTATAAGTTACACTATATTGATCTCTCATATTTTCTCTAACTATCTTTAGTTAGTTTTATCCAAGTAGCTTGTATTATCCAAGTATTTTTCCAAGTAACTTGTACAAATTATGCATCAATACGAATTGAAGTAAAGTACTATAGTTGGATCATATACGTTTTCAACAAATTATGCACACCAGCAACCGAGACCTTGTATTGGAGGAAGAAAATGTTGGTTTATCCTGTAATAGAGTTCAAGAGTATATATGCAACAATGAATACTTCCTACCAATTTAATCCTAATAAAGGATAAATCACAAACACAATGTAAGAAGCAAAACAATAATAAAACACTTAAATTTTATTATTTATCACTGTAAGTAATGTTTTGTTAAAGTGTGGTATTATATAATGTTACTTTTTGTATATGAGTATTGTTGTATTAAGTCACTTCTCTAGGGTAAACGTTTTCAAGAACAGTTTATTAAATAAATTAATATTTCCAAAGAGTCTAATGTTTAAAAAACTATTAATATTCATTTACTTTGTAGAAATACAATTGGGAAAATCGTTGCACTACTATGAACCTTGGAACTGAAATTAAAAAGGCGCCTTTGAGTTTCCTCCCCTTCAATGTGCTGAGAGTCGCGTGTTACACGTCAACTCAAGTCTTCCGGTTCAAAGAATAAAGGCGAGACTTGAATGCTAAAGGGAAAATAATCGTGTCTTAATCATTGTAATTAAACAGGAAATAGGGTTAACATTATTTCTCGTTAAGTTTAAAACATATTTGTTATCTTACATCCCACTAACCAAAATCATAAATACTAATGATAAAAGTTTAATTTCGTTTGTAAAAAATACAAAATATGACCTACCAGGAAAATTATTTTTCTCAACTACAGTACAGGACTTTTATTAATAAACCTCAACGCAGTTAAACAGCTAGATCTACGGACATTTTTATTTGTAGGGTTTATGAATTTCCGCTTTTTGAGTATTTAAAACAAAAACATTCTTTGGTTGAAAATATATTTAAACAAAGGGAACTACATAAGTTAAAATTCTTACTAACTACGAACTTTCTTCTTGTTATTATCATACAGGACAAGAAGTCAGAAAAGGTTTTCACATGCGTCAAGGTAATAAGCTGTTTTAGTGGATTGAACGGATAAATTTTTTTAAGTATAATCTGTGCTATGTATCACGCGAAGAACAAAACTAGAAACCTGTTTGAAGCGAGACCAGTTAGAAATAACCCCCCGATAGGTCAACCCTTGTTGTGTGAAAAGGGAGAATAAAACGTAAGATAACGACTCCCAGCCCTTGAATACTCTAACGTCATTGTCCGAAGAGAGCAATATTGGTTAAGAGAGACCTGATAACAATGATGAAAGAGAGGAGGTTAACACTAGACTACATTTAAAAAGGTGATGACCTAGATAGGGACCCTCGGGATTGCCACGAATACTCACCGCAAGTTATACCTTGGTAAGTTTAAATACGTCAGTTTCCGATTCAGTATTACCACAAATTATTTGACTTGATCCTTCCAGTGTGTTTTCATTAAATTGTAAGGAACGTCAAAGATGTGTGTTTCGCCTAAAGAGTAAACGCCCGTGAAACACCGATATATGTACCTTGACTTTCAATGATGTGGAGCGTATGTTGAGTTTTGAAGCCTAGAATACTCGTACATCATTTTAAAAAGTCAGATAGCAAGATGTATTTTCCTCGTAAATGGTCAGATCGAAAGTACTACAGCGCAGGTCTATATGGAATAGGGAAATTTTCTGAAAATGTGATGCCTCTAAACTTGAGGTTCCAGTCGCAGCAATTGCTAAGATATTGGAACGATGTTTCACAATTCTTTAAACTTGTCATCCAGAATGTGGACGATCGATGCCATGCCCAAAAGTGATTCTACATCTTGTAGATTCATTCTCTTATGGCTATGTATAATAGTCATCAATAAGGCACTGTATTGTCTGATATTTTAAAGGAAGGTAAAATATGATAGTCTCAAGATGTACATCAAGTTTAAATAATAAAGTATAAATCAAATCAGTATAAAAACTCTCTCATATCTAAAATAAAGACGATGCACAATTAAAGTGTATAAGATATAGAAACAAAAATACGTCTTAATCTGATTACCTACAATTTGTATTCAAATTTTTCTCATCCCAACACTACTAACGTCCTGAAAAATATTCACATCACATTAAAAAATATATATTAAAATTATCATTTCAAGCAAGACAGCTGTGTTTCATGCAATAATTCACTTGTTCTATGGAATACTGTACAACGTGGTAATGCTACATTTCGAATCAAGGTACAGAACCCAGACTTGCGTAAAAAAGTTCTCATTCTCCTTCCGTGCAATTTTAATAAGGGATTTATGTTTGGAAGGGTGGGAATAGTCTATCCTTTTTTTCCTGAATTTCGCTCTTTGTCAAAATCCTGTTCTTCCTTCTTTGTAAATTATTATAGTGGATAAAACTAAATAAATTCTGTTTATTTTTTATTTTCACAATTTATTTTTTTGATGTAATCATAACGTTGTTATCTGTACTGATAGGAAATTATAATGAAATGTTGCAAAAAACATTTACAAATATCTAAATCTTTCAATAGACTTCATCTACGTCCCATTGTGTGTCTTTTATTTTGCTGTAAATATGTTATGTGATACATAATAAAGAGTTATCAATTTTGATTCATTCATTAAGCAAGTCCTGTTAATTAAGTAGACGAAGGGCGAGCTCCATTCACTTTCAACTTGACCATTTTTCATTGTCTCTGAATGCTACACAGTTACAGACAAATGTTTCCAAAAATCGTAATGATTTTCGGAATAGGTCTCTTCGCAACTAGATTGAACGATTTAGGTACTTTATTTTCAGTTTTAAAATTGTAACAAGGATATTTGGACTAGAGAAAAAAGCGATCCTAAATATTAAATTTAATGGTGGGGACGAGACATAACGAGCAGTAGTAAAAAAAAGATAAAATGGTAAATGAAATTGTCGTTTTTCTAAAACTTTTCTGCGAGACGTTTTTTCTAACCAAACTGAAGAAAACTACCATAATCAATAATCTACATAACATTTGCGATAAATTTCCTTCCATAACTTGATTTAACTTTAATGTATCTTGTACACATATACGCATCAATGTGAATTCTAGTAAAATCGTAAATTCTGGTAGTCGAATCGTTTGCTTAATTAATCGTAATTACGCCACACGCCACCAAGTCTTTTACAATTACAATGATATTAATGAATGGTAAAACATAATTCAAGGAGCAACATATACCATAAAACATTTTACTTATTATTTATCCCAGTGAGTAATGTTTTGTTAAGTGTACAGTAGATTTGGAAAAATTTATTAATGTAATAAAAAACCAAGTTGATAGGTCTACGGTTCACAAGATCTATACTTTAAAACACATATATTTAGTATTCAAAACAATTAGGTAGATTGTTTTACACTTTAAGTTAGATAATTGCAATCTATACTGCAATTGGTTGTTTGTTATTATATAACAAATTAATGATGTACAAAATTTTGATTCACCTAAAAAACCAAATCCAAACGAACCTAAATTAATAATCTACAAAAATGTTAACAATAAATTGTTTCTCCCTATTCATTTGTCCCCTAAACTAGACCCCAGCGGAAGTCGTATTCTGTTAAAATCAAGCTTTTAATATCAATGGTCAAAGTTCATTTTGTTTGCCAATTATTCCTAAACAGTACTTTTATGTTGCCTTAACCTGGTACTAACCTAAACCTATGTTTTCCTTAAAATGTATCATCACCTCAGACAGCTCTTTCCAGATATTTGCAACGCCTTGTCATTTGAGAATTGCGAGCGTCCTTCTACCTCTGTAAAATTGTAGGTGTAAAGCTATCGACTATAGTACGCTGCTTGGACATTTCATCGGCAATAAATTTCTAGATACATTAGAAATAATTGAATCTGATTCACAACTCTGGTATTTAATTTGAGGTCAATAAATTTACAACTTTGATTGCTATTAAATATATTGTATAATTTGTATATGAGTACATACGAAAAATAATGGATGTGAACAGTTTAACTGGTATCTAGATTTCCAAAGAACTGCGTTTTATTAATACACCAACCTATTTTGTTCTAGTTTTATTTATAGGCTTAAAATTTAAATTTAGTTTTTGTTATTCACACTTACGGAATTACATCACATAAAATAAAACACAATTAACACAGATGTTCTTAATGTAGTTGTTATTAAAGTGTAAACCTACCACAAATGTACTGAATTGCGTCTTACTCTAACTTTCTTTAATAAGTTTCTCCGGGAAAGTTAAAAACAGTTTAGTGCCACCGACGAGGGTTAATTGATAAAGTTCAACGACGCTTCTAATCCTCTAATTAGTAAATGAGATCCTGACTTCTCTTCGTAATCCTAACCTAGTTTCCTCGACTAACAAGTTCCTTATATTTTAATTGTCGATTGCATTGTATTTTATTGTTTGGTGAAACTCTTAATTTCAATTTTTTAATTTATTTTACCTAACAAAATTTAATTATTTTCAATATGAGCGTTTCGCCCCTCCTAACAAAAGTGGCTAAAATATAACTTTAAAAATCTAATCTGTGGTCTCTTTCATACACAAATAATTTTTTTAAACAATTTAGTATATGTTAAACAAGTTGATTGGGCCATCAAGTACTTACCTAGCCTAACCATACAAGGAGAACCTACAGCTACATTTCTTAGGGGTTAAAGTAAATGTTAAATTTTGTTGATAAATCTGGGATCTTATACAAAAATGTAAGCTTTTTAAAACAGTTGTTACACAGGTTTTTTGAGTATCGTAATTTTGTATAAAACTACTTTTTTACGGCGGCTAGGCCCTAACAGACGTCTTTGCCAGATTTGTAACTGTATGCATATCACATTTTCTTGGAAGGTGAGAGTTTGAAATTACATTTTTGCAAATAAATTTGCTACCTGGCATGATAGAGAGAGAGAAGGTTGGTACAATTGCATACTTAATTGAAATTTGTATAACACCGGATGAAAAAACAACTGCTTTAAAATATTTTAAATTAAATTATTTCTGAATTGCGCTATATTTGTGTAGTCCCCAAAATTGACTTTTTCTGTTACCTGAGGCCATGAAAAGTAAATATCAGTCAAAAAACGGAAGTCGAAATGTTTTGCGATTAATAAAATTACCCTGTATTTTGTATACTAGGGTCAATAAGAACACAAAACATTAAGTGTATGGTTTCTTCTGTTCGCCCTAGACAGTAGTCTACATTGTGTCTACAAGCATGATTTGTTGAACGTATTAAAACTTCCTAGGTTCAACGTATGATGATGTTCGTAGAACCAGTTGTAAAAAATATAGATTAAAGCAACACAAACCGTATAAAACATAAATTTAAACTAATAGTTAAAATTGTGAAGTTTGCGACAATATGGATACAATACTAATCATTATTGGTATTAATTTAAGGTTGGGAATAGAGGATCGTGGATCTTTTGAAACTTGGTTGACACAACGGTCACAGCCCAGACCTATCGACTAAAACTAGATACCACTCAGTCAGCCAGCACGTGATGAGGGACTATTACTAATACTTTAAATAATGATTTCTTGAATTAGTTATAATATGATTAACTTACTTAACAGATATGGTTTTTTTACAAGGATTGACTCTAACAAAATAGTTGTCCCGATGTAGACACTAGCCTAAAATGGCCGCCGTTCTACACTGCACCGGCGATCGCGGAAAGCCGAATGTTTGCGCACCATTTAACCCGGGGTCGACTGACCCTACCCAATTTGACTATTAAGCCATTATTTTTGGGGGGTTAAAACTAGGCAGAAGGAGATATGAAGAACGAAGAATTGGCGATGGTTGATGTAGTTGTAGTCTTCCAACGGTCCAGCTCCTTGCGAAAGCGGTGCACAACTGGTTATCTGTCGTGCGTGACCCGACTTCAGGGCTCGCAGGGTGGGGGAACATGCAAGGCATCATCTGCTGCCCCTGCATTTGTGGCACCAGGCAACTGTTAAGGCACTGGATACGGACAAGCAACCGCCACCCCAACCGCAGGGGGAACCGTGGTGGGCAGATCACCACAAGTTACTCGAAAAAAGGTTTATGGTTTTAATAAATTTAACCCCTAGATTCATCTACATAATAAAACTTCACTCCTAATGGATACTAGAAGTAGCTTATAAACACAAAGGGTGTTATTAGTCTATACTAATTTAAAAAGTAGATTTTTTTTTTAATAAATGTATAATATAATTATATTATATTTCTTACAATTTGTAAAACTCAAGTACAACATATTCTGTAGATTAAGGTACACTACGATCAGTTGCCATCATTTATTACTAAATAAATTTTAATAAAATACATCTAGTATAGATTTTGAAATACTAAGTTAGTTTAGATTTATAACTGTTCCATTAAAAGTATCACGAAACATACCACCACGAAAATGTTAATACCACCAAATATTTTCTTCGGCTAAAAACTCATTTCATTGTTGCCCTATTCGACTAAACGATGATCGTAAAATTTACTTAGTATTTAATTATTTAATGGAATACTAATTAGGGATGGGTAAAATGCATTAGAGCATGTTTTTAAGCGAAGGAAATGTTTGTACGTGAAAAAATGTGAATTGTTTGTTCCTCAATAACCTCGCTATTTATCATTACTAAGTTCGTTGGGATCCATTAAAGCAGAAATTGAAATCTACAAATTTTAATTTAATTTAGTATGTTATAAGATAAATAACACACGATATACGAACACAAAACTATTGGCTAATTTGATAATTTTAATTAATTTTTTTTGAGTGTCAATAGAGTTCTATATGAGCAAATTATAATCATATACCAAATTTTATGTTAATATTATTTGTGGTCATTACTAAGCTTACGCACAAGCAACGACGAATGACGAAAATCTGTTTTTGGTTTGTTGAAGACAGGAAACGCGCAGATTAGTCAAAAGATAATATAAATAGATATTGAGCTTGACTTGTGAGATAATATTATGTAAAACAAAAGCTCGAACACAAGATCTCACTAAAACTACGTTTATTCAATCAAACAACATTGAAGGATGGCGACTTTGTCGTTGAAACGCGTTTGATTAAATAAACGTAGTTTTTGTGAGATCTTGTGTTCGAGTTTTTGTTTTACGTAATACACTAATAACTTATTTACCTTTGTTTTTTCCCTACTCACAGTCCTTCTTTATTCCCATTGGAATACGGAGTTTCGGCTTTTATTCAGGCATTATCAAATATCTTCATTTTTTTAATTCTTGCATTGGTTTAATATGTGTCTCTGTTCGAGATAAATCGACTACTATCGAACTCTAACACACGTGTTTACCACGATAATTCAAAACGTTTAAACTTTAAAGTTAGGTTTTGCGTATAGCCTACGTGTGGTCTATACATATTTTATTAATTTCGAACAAGTGAGACACATTAAACCAACGCAAGAATAAACAAAAATGAAAAGCTTTGATAATGCCTGAATAAAAGGAGAAACGTCGTAGCCAGTAGGGAAAAAGAACTAAAGAACGACTGTGAGCAGGAAAAACACAAAACAAAGGAAAATAAGTTATTAAAATAACCAGTCCAGCAAGGCAATCGGTGATAATAAAAAGATAATAGTCGAAATTTTTGATGATGACTAAACTTATGAAAATAAAATATACTAACTGTCCTGGAAGCAAATACTCTAATAACTAAAGTATTCAAACAATAAAACTATTACCATTTTCACTACAAATGTATCATTTGAAATAGTTTGTCTCTGTATTTTGTTGTCTGTGAAAAATAAACTTTGTAATTAGAATCTCTTGTTGAATTTAATCTTCATTGGTAAAACATCCAATAGCACTATCTTTACTTTATGGCAAATTTTTCTACCTCTTTGTGCTCCGATATAATCCCTTGGCTAAGCTCTGTAGTAATCTAAGCTAAATTTATTTCAACTTTACAAGATTCTATTTTCTGAACGTTCCTTTTATCACGTACGTCTACTAAAACACCTCTTCTTAATTACTTTTTATGTTCCTTCTATTGGTTTATATTGAATAAACATTATCTAGAAGCCTGAAATATAAGCAATAATTTTACAAATCCTGAGTATAAAGAAAAATCAACTTTAATCCACATTAAACCGAAAGTGGTAATTTTTTTACCCTTGTTTTTTGTTATATTTGATTAAATCAAAAACAAATTTGTAATGAAGTATTTTTGGGAGGAATCTTGCGTATAAAATTAAATTTAAGAGACTACGAAATTACTTTCAATGATATATATTGAAATATACTTTAAAATAAAAAAGTTAATCATTTTTATACAATTTCTTTTATAACATTGGTTGCTTTTCATTGTTTATAAAAATTCCAGATTTTTTAATATTTCTAAATATACAGAGTGACTGGCACAGTTCTATTAATTTATTTACGGATTTTTTAAGACAAATAATAATGAAACTGCAACAATGTGGAACGATTTTATATTTATAATTGCAGATAAATGTCAATAATATGTAATTTCGTGAAAATTGTGTTTTTTATTGATATTTACATTGCAAACTAAAAGAAACATACAAATGTTTATTAAATTCAAAATAAAAATTAACGTCCAATTGTTATTTGGGCCAAATACCATTGTTATTTATTAATTGATTGATTTTAAATTCCATTTATACTCTTTTTTACTTACATCGTAATTTGGTCAATTTTCGGCATAGAGCCACAAATAAACGCTCAAACGAAAGACATTTCTATTACATAAACAATCTATTTTAAAGTTTTATAATTAAAAACTTTAAAAGTTTAATAACTAAATTAGGTAAATTTAAAGTATTATACTTTTCTACACGTTATGTGGTTTTAGTAACAATTAAAAAGCGCTCAAATTGTGTATGGGTTATGGGAGTAATTTCAGTGTCATATATTATAATTACCTCAATTTTAATTGGATTGAAATGAGTAAAAAGTAATTGTATAGAAACAAAGACGTTGGTAGTTAAAAGCTTCTTCAAAGAGATTTTAAATGAATTTCCAGCATACCAAATCATTACTATTTTGAAACAATGAAATAATTATCACTATTTTATATTTCAACACAAGATTCCAATTCGTTATCAGGGAAAATTAAATACTAGTTTAAATTTTTAATCATTTCTTCCCATTACAATTAATAATACAATCCGTGTTCTCTTTTAAATGCAATTATTTTTCAATAATTTTATTTCTAATTAAACTTCACTAACAATGTTGATTGTGATGGCTTCCGAAATCTGATTAAACCCATGCTTTGATCTCAATTATTCCTATGCACTTTTTTCATCCCTGAATACAAAAGAAACTCTTGAATATTTTGACATTTTATTTCGTTTTACTCTATTATATTTACTTAGTAGCAAGTGACAAGTCTTCCATATAGGATGTGAGAAATCATCCTACACATTCAAAAATAAACTGATTGTTTCTTACAAAGAAAATAGCCTAGTACATATTTCTTTAAACATAAAATTAAAAAGCAATGCAACAGGGTACCTTGTGTAGTAAGAGCGTCTTAGCTGTAGGACATTCAAAGGCGTCTTAACTGAATCGCGACCATATATCACCAGTTTTGCACGGAAATATTGATTATGGATTGACACATAATATGCTAATGCGGATATGATTCTCAGCTCTCGCCTCAATTCTCAATACAGTTATGAGTGATAATATCCCATGACTAGTAAATAATCACTAAATATTTAGAAATATTTTCATTAATATACTATTTATTTTTGTATTTTAGTTTTGGTTATAATTATTGTTTCAACAGAAGTCTACTTCCTTAAAATTTTAAAATCTATGACTCGTCATTGGTTCGTTAGAAAGTTTGTGAAATTTTTGCTTTAGTAACTTTTATTTTTCTTCATCATATTTCATTTTATTCTTTAACCGATTTTCAGTGTACTTATTAATTTGGGTAAATAAATAAAAAATGTTAATAACACAGTGACAACTCGAGTGACAGGAGCTATTGAAATGTGATATTTTCATTGTCGGGTTGGTGAAGATCATGTCGTTTTTGTGATTAGGATGCGTTGTAATGACGTAACTTTCCTTACAGAACAGAGCGGCCACGAGAGGGGGTTGAACCCCCGCCCCAGGATTAATTTAACATCTTATGACAATAAACAACACTGCAAATACATAGTCCGATCATGCCGAAATACACAAAATTGTTTACAGTTAATTACAGATGTTTTGTTGTAAATATTTTATAATTTCTAGATAATATTATAGATTTGTATTTAAATCTCCCTTCATTGTTGTAGTTGCACTTCTTGTATTTTCTATAGATGCACGTTTTTCCTCATGTGCTAACCTAATATATTTAGGTGTGATTTATATATACAGTGTTGTTAAATAGTCCCTCTGCCCCAATTTTATTCTACGTTTTAATTCATATTGAGTCCCAATGATCAGATATAAATCTAATCTGTCATACTATATTCTATGAGTTTAAAATTATCTTCACAAATGATGTTTAACCGTGTTATAAATTTTTCGTTAATGAATAAAATCCAATATGGCGGCCTAACGTTTTGAATTCTATAAATCAGGTATAAATAAGTAACACGGAAATTTAGAAAAAATAAAGTGTGAGGAAAATTATTTCTTCAATTTTACTCTTTAGTTTTCCTGTTTACAATAATTTTTAAGGAAAAGCACACTTTAAGGAAAGCAAATGATTTTAAAATACTTTTACTAGGACATTTTGTCTATAAAACATTTTAAATTGCTTGGACCCCCCTGAATCGTCCTTAAAGAATGGCGATTGTATTTCGAAAAATATTTTCTTTTATTAAGGTTTCTCTATTCTTAGTGTCCTTATGCTTACGCACAAGGGCCATTGAATTCACGCTTTAAATCCTACATACTTTAATATTTCCATAAAGAAACACTTAATCTTTTCATTTAATCCAAACGGCTAAATGTTCTCTTGACTTTATACAAATCTCCAAAGTCAAAGTTCTGATTTCATCACTGTATACCGTTGCTATGCTTTGCAGTATATTGGAAAATAATTATTTATGAACTAAATCTGAGTGTTGACAAAGTCAAGATGTAAAGTCAAGAGTAAACACTTTTCTCTAACTTGAATAAAAGTAATGATTTCTCGAAAATATTATAGATTACCATTTCTTGTTGAGACTTTATTTCATATTATTGAGAGAATTTGGGATCCTACAAAGTACTATCTGACTGACATGATACATACTAGGGGTACACACGTCAAGAACTGTAATCTGTTGGGCTGACTTTGATAAATTAAGTCTTCTCAATAAAATTACAAAGTCACTGTTTTTTTTTTATTTATAACTTTGGAACTGAAATTGTATGTAAAATTTCAATCAATACATTTTCTCTGATTTTGTGGAGGCTACTCTCTAACAAAACAGTAAATAGACAATTTTGATAAAACGTAAATTTTATTAGGTTCGAATTTTAGGATATTGAAAAAGTGAACAAAATATTTCTAGATATAGCCAAAATATGCCTACATACCATATTTGATCAAACTGATCTTGGGCTGTAGACAACAGACTCCAACTACATTTTTGGGCTCAGAGGACATTCAAATAGATTTGTTTGAAAAATTCAAGAACTGTTATTTGTACCAACAACATAACTTTCTCATAAGTACGTATACATGGGAATGTAAAAACAAATATTATTATTATTATTATTATTATGTTATATATCATCCTCCAGTATCACCATGAAGCTGATAGTGTGTAGGGGATAAACTTACTTCTTATGATTGATGGTCTTGACAATTTATGTCTTTTCTTATTGAAAGTTTGGACTTGATGGTTGGTAATTTCTTGTAACATGTTGTGGTAAATATGTTTTGAATAATTAAAGATAACATGCCTAACTTTATGTTTATTAATGCTAAATGTTAATACAGTAACACCCAAATTTCAGTTCTACAGCATACAACAAACGCCAGAAACCACTGTTTTGCACTCGGGGACTTATCTATTTACTATTTCAAAACGAATTTATCTGAAAAACTCTTTACAAATAATTTTAAACTATCATATTACGTTTTATATACTAAAATACTTTTTAAAATTCTAGTTAAAACCTTTTTGAGTTATGTAACACTTACATTATATTATTCAATAGGATTTCCACTAAAACTGGATATTACTTTAACGTAACTCATACAATATGCTAAAACAAACTAGAGTAAATTATATGCACTAACCGGATCATTAAAGATTCAACGAATAGGGTCACCAACCAACGAGGGCCACTAGTTGTTGGATAAAGGTTAGCTTTTTTTTATTTGAAGCATCAGTATAACCAGAGTTTATATAGATCTATGTATACATCATAATATTTACAACAACTGCAAATCCAACTATCGTAATCATAATTAAAAAGCGTGCTACACAAAAAGGAATAATCTCTCCCAGTGAATCTTGTTTTGTTCAAGTATACAGTTCATGTGGCATTATTTACTGTTAAATTTATTGACAATATTATTTACGGTTCTGTGGCGCTTTGATCATATTATACATATATATAGACCCATGGAGTGGGGTCTGTAGCTTACATAAACATTATTTTATATATACGTGTCAAGTCTTAATTCCTTTCAGTATTTCAATATTTTACAGCAACCAAAACACATTTAATCCCAAACCTATGCCAACAGACTAGAAAAATGTGCAAGCTTTTTTAGTTGGCGTCGTTGTTACAAGTTGTGGGGTTAATTAGGTGGGACTAATCTGTACACATGGCGTTTGTGCAGAATGTGTTTTGTGTCTTGCAATTTGCTAAATTTTCGTAATCATATAAACATTAAAATCTCGCATTGTTTCAATAACAATAAAACTATCAAAGTTTTAAGTATTTAAATAAAAAACCAAAATATCTTGTATATATACAATATTCTTATGTTAAAAGTTTTTGAGATATTCGGGTTTAAATATTTCAAATAAATGAATTTGAAATTGTTTAGTATAAATTTATAACTTATAGTTACTGTGGTTATCCAAAACCCGATATATTCTATCTGAATCTACAATATATAAATAAATATTGAGCTTGACTTGTGAGATAATATTAGATAGAATAAAACTCGAATACAAATCTAAAAAAAAAAAAAAAAAAACGTTTACTTAATCAAACGCGTTTCTACGACAAAGTCGCCATCCTCGGTGATACCTGAGCTACAACAACTTTAGTCACAATAATAAGGGGCATTATGGGTTAATAATAAGAAGATGTAGCATTGTAATAAGATAGGATTGTATATTCTTGTTAATAACTCTTAAAGACAGTTAATTAAGTACAGAACCATTTAATTATTTTAAAAATAAAGAATCCAGGCAGTGTAATGATTAAATCCTAACAGTTACCTCGAGATTCTCCAATCCCATACTCACTTTAGGACGTCCTAAATGTTATGCAACATCATCAGCAAAATAGGAACTCAGTTTATTCATCAACAATATTTGTATGGTTTTTCTATTAGTAATTTCTGAATAATAATACATGTCAGACTAAAAGGAAACCACAAAAAAGTAGTATAAATTTAAATAAAAACAACTCACACAAAAATGTAGTTTATTATAGTTAAAAGTTTGTGTTCGTATGCTGTTAATACGAGAAAGTATATATTTTATTTGGACTGAAGGTGTGAAATTAATAGGAGAATTATTCAATAGGGGTTGAAACGATCCATTATAAGGGAAATGCCAGGAGCGATTTTTCATAATGGATTTATTTGCCAGTTTGCATTCTGTGCGCTCCTTGGCGGTAAATGTGTTATAATTGTAAACATATTCCGGTATGGACTACACATGTATTTAATACTTTACATGCATTAAATACAATACAAACAGTTTCATAACTAATGTACGCCAACGCTCGGAAATAGCGTATATATGCTAAACTAATAAATATATTTGTAGTATGTAACATTTGAATCTCTCGTTCATTGAACAAAATTCATCCTAATCTCTGAATGTGCCCTAATTAATGTTAAATAGTTGTTAGCGTACAGTTTTCTAAAACGAAAACATTTGCAGCTGCAATACATGCAATATAGAATGTAAATGTTGTGTCTACAATTTTACTTTGTCGTACTAATTTTAAAGTGGAGATTCTATATCTATGTAATTAGCCAATGATGATCGTTAAGGGGGGGATATGAATCCTGACCACCATTATTAATTTCTTTACGCAGAATAAAGTAACTACATGACACTACCATTTTGAATAATTGATATTCCAAATAATGTTTAAAATATCACTCATATGAACTCTGAAAATCACTACGAATTATGTTTCACTCAACAGAGCGTTGAAATCACTGTTCATTTATCAATATTTACCTTTAAAATGGGATTAGTAAATAAAATAACGAAGAATTAACAGTAACAAAAATTAACTATTGACGTACTCTAACATTTACGTGTTCCTAATTCTGATCTTTAGTTAAGTATATTTCACAGTTGTGTTTTAAAACATAGTTTTTTTTTCTCATGTTTCTCAAAATGCTAAACTTGCTCCTGTGTTTTATTCTTCACATAAACACAATTTCTTTACTTCTCCGAAGTCAACCTTCTTCTATAATGCAAGACAACGGTTGTTCTTCTAAGGTTGTAAAACACTGCACAACAGATAGCCTACGTGTTTGGGGTTATTTTTAAAAGGTTCTCTTTTTAGTTTACATTTATTTTCTTAGTTTCGTAAAACGTGAGTAGGTATAAATATATAAATTCAAAAATTGAAATATTTATAAATGTTTTTGAATTCATATTTTTAATCAAGTTTTTTTTTAAAAATAAAAGTTGCCAACAATGAACTTAAGTCTACGGGTTGTAAAGCTCATTTTGAATTAAAATATAGGAATACTCATATTTCATTGATGTTAAATGTTTAAATTAATTTAATTGTGTAGTAACTTATACAATGTATACAGGATTTCGTAATTTCCTTTGCAATTAAAAGATCAAAAGCTACACGTTTGCAATATACCTCAACTTAAGAGAAAGGTGGATTTCAATTTAGTTTCGTGAGCTTCTAAGCTTCAATAATAAAAACATTTCGTTTGTTGGAAATACGTCTTAAAGGACGTGCCGGATCTCCTTACAGTATTAAATAAGCAACACTGTTGTAAAAGTTTTTTAACTTCCATTTGATGGAAAATAACTACTGTTTTCCAACTTTCGTTAAAACAGAAAAAAACATATATATTCAAAAGGGGACAAAAATATACTAAAGCTATAAAAGTTAAAAAACCAATTAATCACTTTTTTTGGATCCCCTATATGAAAAAATCACACAATTTTCTCAATACAATAAATATTTGTTTAAACAAGTTTCAATGCCTAACATATTATGCAAATACCTTCTTAACACTGAATTACAAGAGACGAAACCAATGGAGGAGTATGATCTCGCCTTCAAGTCCAATACCATCATAACATAACACCTATTTTAAATAATACTAATTGAACTTTAGAACGACACTATCCAAAAACCTAATAAAACTTTCTCCCTCTCAACTCATCCCCCCCAATTTAAAAAAGAAAAGAAAATAAAACACGTACAAAAATATATCAAATGTATAAAATGAAACATATTTAAACATGTTGGTTAAAAACAAACTAATATTTTTTCTTGTTTAAAGGCAAAAACCTCTCAGTTATCATTGCTTTAAAAAACAATAAAGAAAATAACAGAATAAAAACTCCTAACCATCGAATACTCTAATAGCTTCAGGGTCGGAAAAGAACAAACGTTGATTAAAATATAGGAAAGATGGACCTAACCGTAGACTACATGAAAATATGTTGATACCTCGAGATTCTTACGCACTTACTGTATATTAGTTCCTGAGAGAAGTAATAATAATTAGATACAAAATTAAAACAATCTAACGATAATTATATACAACACAGAAACAGTAAAAACATCAATTCTATAGTAATAAAAATTTAATTAAAATTGTATAACGTACAAAAACGAGAAAAAAATCAAATAGGAACTGTAACAATGATGATAAATATTAAAGAAATACTACAGAAAGGAAACCAGGTAGAAAAATAAAGCTGCACTAATCTCACGTAAATTCACAGTGCACGAGTTGACTAATCGGGGGGAGATGGCAGATGCCTTGACTGGCTACGGTTAGCCGGATTTGATCTGATTTACGTTTCTTAAAGGGAAGCGGCTGAGGAGTATGACGCTAGGTGTGACTAAGATTTACTTACCTATGGAGAGGTGAGTTGCATGGTTTTATCACAATTTACATTCTGTAAGGGAAGGCGGGTTGAATTATGTATCAGATCCAGAAATAATATAAACACAAGATACTCCTCTCCTTCCAAAAAAAGTTCAGTTTCATGTAAAATGTAAAGATGATCTTCAATGTAGTGTTTGTAGTGCTCACCGTGTAAGTGCAACTTAGTCTCTTTGCAAGGTACCTGTTGTAAAATCGTTGTAGGAGTAGAACCTAATGAAATGGAAAGTATCCATAGGCGAGATGATTGTACAATCTTTTAGTATTAAGAACCTGAGCTCTAGGTAGGATTCCTGTAGTAATTATAGTAGTGACAACCTGGAAACGTCTATAGTCAAGATACGCGTAGAGTCCTCTTGGAAATGCGTATCTGAAGGGGTATTTAGTGTGGTGAAAACCTGAGAAATCAGTATATATATATATATATATATAGGCTTGGAAGGAATAAAAAAGGTTTGAAAATCTACTGTGGAATTTGGAACTTTTTTCTTGTTTTTAAAACACAAAAAAAAATCTTTCTTTTTCCTTCATTTTAACGTCTTAAAAGTGAATCATTGCCACTTTCTCAAATATAAGTAGTTATAGTTAAATGATAATTCAAAAATACATGTCGTTTTGAGGTCGTATGTGCAGTTCACTACCACCCAAACATGTGGACCGATTTTAATAAAATTTCGTGTTCAGGCATATTATAACCATCTTTGAATTTTCATGTAATTCCCTTGATAACTCACACTTTGAGAGTAGCTGTCATAAGAAATAATTAATTAATAGTCATTTAAGAAAGGGCTCATCTCTATTTTTTTCTAAAAATGAGTTTATTATATAAGAACATTTAGTTAGGTTAGATGCATGATTCTGTATTAAATGGGCTTAATTCCATCACTAACTTGTGTAGTAGCACTGTACTGTTTTTAGCATTCATTTAAGAAATGGCTCAACTCCTGGAGTTGAGCCCTTTTAAAACTGAACTCACCTGACATCTGGGTGAATGTTTTCAATATTCACAATCTGGGATCTGGTCAGTCTATGATGTATGTCTACCATGAAGGTTTGGCAAAGAAAGGTGCCAACGAAGTGTGTTCGTTTATTTTGGACTATATAAAAAAATATGTACCACAGAATGTTACTGAACTTCACTTGTATTGTGATGGATGTGCCGGGCAAAACAAAAACCACACCATGATCAGAATTTGTGCTGCCTTAATGGAAACAAATAGATTTTAAAAAGTTTTACAGTTTTTTTCCTGTAAGAGGCCATTCATTTAATGCGTGTGATAGAGATTTCGGTTTGATTAAACGGTTCATTCGGAAACAAGACCGTGTATATTCTGTCATAGAATATATCTCATATATAACTGCAGCAGCTAAAAATAATAGGTTTAAGGTGACACTTGTGGATAGTGATGACATTCTTGATATTGTTAAATGGTGGCCTAAATTTTACAAAAAGTCTGTAGCGGCATCTGAAACACGGGATAAATCACGGAATGAAAGAGTTATGTTTCGACCTACATTTTATAATCAATTTGAACATTCTTCAGTATATCCTGGTCACCTGATTGCTTCAAAATACATTGATGGTCTTACGAAGTACACTTTTAATCTAAAAGTACCAGGTGCCTTGAGAGCCGTTCAACTTCCAACTACAAAAGTATATAGTGATAAAATTCCTATTAATATTAACAAAATAGAAGATCTAAAAAAACTGATGCATTATATACCTGATGAACATAAAATATTCTATGATGATGTTTTGAATTGGCCTACTTGTAGTAGAGTTGCTGACAACTGAGCTGATTAAAAAGAAAGTTAGAGTTTCTATTCTGAATATTATTATATTGTTGTGATGATTTTTGTAATTTTTATTTGTAACAAATTTTTCATTTTTCACTGCAAATATTAACGGTTTTAAACTTCATTTTTTTACCTTACAAATTAGTTAAAAGTTAATACTACTAGGGAATTTAAGTTCAGTCATATTTGAAAGGACTCAAATCCAAAATTTTAATTTAGTGCAAAAGGCTAATTTGTTTAAAATTTCAAATATTTTTAATATTGTATGGTCAAGACTCTTCATGGTCTACAACACTGTCCATTTTTTTAATTTAAATAAGAATTATTTAAAAAAATTATATGTTTTTTCATCCTCCTGAAAAAACGAACCTGACGTCATTGAGCCCTTTCTTAAATGACTGATTCAATTATAATACGATTTTCTCGAAATCGGTTCTTACGATGTTGATAACATATTTCTCTAGTATAGCCTCTGAATAACCAAAACAAAAATAATATATATATATATATATATATATATATATATATATATCGGTTGCCATCTCTACAAAAATGCTGGTTAGTGAGTTATAGGTAAAAAGATTAAAAATAGAATATGGATCTGTTATAAGATAATACTTAATTTTCCAAAATCGGCTTATCGATTTCGTTGAAATTTTACTCAAATGTGAAGATAAAATACCCGAATTCCTGTATCAAATCAACATAAGAATGAACCTTGACCATGGTCAGTAAAAGTTCCATTAAAATGAAATAAAACTTAGGCTGACTGCTTGTTTGAGGATGGGGAAGTGGAATAGATGATGCAATATTTATTGGACTATTTAATTAAATGCAGATTCGCGGTGTATCAATAACCCTATTTCTGGGTTTTTTGTACTTTTTGGTTCACTTTATTAAAATGATTTAATCAGATATTTGCCATCATTTGAGTTTACAAATATTAATACAAGACTTTAGAAAATATAAATGTATATAAGTTATGGACTTATTCACATTTTTATGCTCTAGGTTTATGTCCTATACTAGTTATTATGTACCAAATTATGCCAAAAGCCCGATTAAAACATTTTAATAAATTATGTATATACCTATTCAATATTTAATTTAGTGGTATGGCGTAATGCATTATCTTGAAATGAACACAGATTTAGAATAATATAAATTCTCTACGGGTTGAAGTATTTTAAATGCCTTAGGTTGCCTGTTGGCAAAGGTATGATTAAATAAATTAATAGCATCCAGAAAAGAACGTATCCAATCTCCATATCTCCGGATCATAAGCAGTGTTATTATTTCCGTTTTGGTGAAAGACACTGCAATCACAAAATATTGAACATCAATAATACAATTAATATTCCAACCTATAGCACTAAGAATAGAACTTTAAATGCGCACACTGTTACTGTTATCTGCTGGAATTCGATTCTAAGATTGATAAGGGATAAACTCAATTAACGATGGGATTATAAACTGGGGTAGTTGATAGCTGTATCAATGTAGTATATCATTTTCAATATTTGTCCACGCAAAGAGAAATTTTTAATGAATTATAGAATTTTATGTAACATTCGGTAACGGATTCAAAAATGTTAAACTATCCTATTATCAATAGCAGTAAACAGTTAATAAAGAGTGATATTTTCCAAGGTTATCTTTAATACAAGCTGAGTTAATAGATTGTTAAGTCTAGAAAAGTAATTCTTTATAAATTGGGTACGAAACTTTCATTCAAACTTTTAATGATTTTAAATCTGTAAAAAGATATCTTGCTTATATTTTAAAAAGAGAAGAAGTAAATGTTGTGTTATTTTGGAACCACCCGTAAGCTGTAGTAAACTTTTCTTCCACTTCCCTGTAGATACCTTACAGCTTTAAAATGACGTATCACATGTTTTTCTAACTTGTGTAGAACCATAGATATAAAACTGTTTCTATCTTTTTTCATACTTTATAAACACAGAATATAATAAATTATCTTTTAACTAGTTTGATATGTTGTTAAATAAAATATATAAGATATAACAAGAGGTAGTATTTTAAAAGTTTTATTTAATTTTCCATTAATTTGAGTTTGTCTCGTCAAGTAACGTGTGTTTTAATATACGATTACCACTGTGAAACAAATAATATAAAAAAATTCCCACACGGAGTTGTCTTCATTTTAAGAAATCGCTATCATTGAAAAGACTCTTTGTAGGATAGTACTAGAGTTTCTCTAAAGCTGCTTTAATGACAGCCTTCTGCGTCGTTATTACAGGTTTCAATATAGATATGAGACCCACCCATGCAATTTATACCTCCTTCTAATAAAGACTGTACGAAAGCCAAATAAACAAACCAAGTTTCATTTAAATTAAATTCGGATGAATACATTTTGGAAATTTTCTATTAGTAGATGTAGTTTGTTTTGGAACAATTCAATCTGACATTGAATGTAACAGCCAAATCTTTAAAAGTATGTACTTTTCAATAGATATTTGACAAGGACCTGAGTATGTAACTTTAAAGGTACATAATTTCTCCCGCAAAAACCATATATATATATTCTTAATTGTTAAAAGCAAAACACCTCTCGGTCATTTTCAAATTATAAAATAGAAGTGTACAGCATAAAACACACTGTAGACGTAGAATCTTTTATCAGGGTCATTGTAGGAAAAAGACAAAAGCTGTTCTATAGACACCTGATAGGAAAGATGAAAGAGAGGTATCTAACGTAAGACTATTCACAGAACGGTATGCATCCAGCTAGGAGGCCTCGGGTTTGCCACTACTTGTACTCATTATGAGTAAGCCCCAAAGGGTTCTCCTAGATATAAAGCAAAATCTTCAACCAAAAGCAAAAGTTAAAACACAACATCAGTTTGTTTAATCAACAATATTTTTTATGATTTGTTTGTTAGCAATTTGTGAATTAAATATATATGGCAGACTAAAAGGAAAACAATTTTAATAGATGTAAATATATAAACATATTAAAAAAGTATAGAAACGGTTATAATGATAATAAGGGGAATTTTATGTTATCAGAACTGAAACACTGAAGTTTAATGTTAATATGAATTGTTCTACAGTGGTTGAAAGAAAATCCATCACATGAGGTAGGGTTGCAGATACTATGAAATACGCGTTGCGATAAATATATAATGGATTTTATCATTTTTGCATTCTGCATACTTCTGATGGCGTAGGTGTTACAATTGTTTGCGTACGTCTTCATAGAGATTACCGTACGTACATTAAATATAATGTAACCTAGTTAATATATACCTGGAAGTAGCACAACTGCATTAGATTTATTAATCAATTGTTTCTCTTAACTTACGTATCACGTTTATTGGATAAAATGCTTATTAATCTCAGAATTTACTCTAATTAATTTTTAATATTTGCTACTAATCAGTTGTTCAAAAGCACAGGTACAATACAGAAAGTAAATTAAGGGTCTCAGTCATAAATCATCTGCCCTACACAGTTTAAGTGGAGATACCTAACCTATATAGTTAGGTGATGATGACCGAAATAAAAAGCAACATTGTCAATTTAATACTACATTTACTCTTTCATATAGTACAGATAAATACATCTGATGGGTGAAAAAAAGAAGAATTCCATACTGTCTATCGTATCTTCAGTGCTCCACAGCGCAAACAAGTATATTAATTTTAATCCGTTTTGGAGTTTGGACATATTTTAGACATATTTCGGGATATTATTTTCATTTTATTAATACCTCAAAATATAGAAGTCCTTTCATAAGGAAAAAAAATTACGATTATCTCAAATTTGGATTTAACGATTTTGATCAAATGTAACCAAGTAAAAAAATCACACTTGGAGCTTTTACGAAATGAGCTAATTCTCAAAATGAAAAATACCGTATTAAAGTTAAAATTTTAGGGAAATGTTAAAATAAATGACCCAAAAGTGTGTGTGAATGAGCAAATCTACTATCAGGAGTAATTGGCAAAAAACATAAATGAAATTTTAATTGCCTTTATTAACCTCTTTGTTTGGAATAACGTAACTATGAGACTATGACTATTTTGTATATTTGCTACTCCAAATAGTTTTTAAAATGTAATTTTATCTGTAACTCTGAAGCCCAAAACGAATTATGTTTCACTCAACTGATCATTTAAATTAGAGTTTATTTAACAATATTAGGATTCAGATGTGATCGTAAATCTTAACTGTAAAAAACAATAACTAAAAAAGCAACTATTGACTTACTCTAAAATTTACGTGTTCCAACAGATGTGATCGTAAATGTTATCTGTAAAAAACAATAACTAAAAAAGCAACTATTGACTTACTCTAAAATTTACGTGTTCCAACAGATGTGATCGTAAATCTTAACTGTAAAAAACAATAACTAAAAAAGCAACTATTGATTTACTCTAACATTTACGTGTTCCAACAGATGTGATCGTAAATCTTAACTGTAAAAAACAATAACTAATAAAGCAACTATTGACTTACTCTAACATTTACGTGTTCCAACAGATGTGATCGTAAATGTTAACTGTGAAAAACAATAACTAAAAAAGCAACTATTGACTTACTCTAACATTTACGTGTTCCAACAGATGTGATCGTAAATGTTAACTGTGAAAAACAATAACTAAAAAAGCAACTATTGACTTACTCTAACATTTACGTGTTCCAACAGATCTGATCGTAAATGTTAACTGTGAAAAACAATAACTAAAAAAGCAACTATTGACTTACTCTAACATTTACGTGTTCCAACAGATGTGATCGTAAATGTTAACTGTGAAAAACAATAACTAAAAAAGCAACTATTGACTTACTCTAACATTTACGTGTTCCAACAGATGTGATCGTAAATGTTAACTGTGAAAAACAATAACTAAAAAAGCAACTATTGACTTACTCTAACATTTACGTGTTCCAACAGATGTGATCGTAAATGTTAACTGTGAAAAACAATAACTAAAAAAGGACATTTGATTTACTCTACATTTACGTGTCCCTAATTGTGATCTTTATTTCTGAATATTTCACAATGGTTGTATTTTGAAACAAAGTTTTATTCTATCATGTTTCTCAGAATACCAAACTTGCTCCTGTGTTTTATTCTTCACATAAACACAATTTCTTTACTTATCAGAAGACACCTTGTTCTATAATACAAGACAAAGGTTGTAAAACACTGCACTACAGACTAAGTATATTTGTCAAGGTTATTTTTTTAGTTACAAGTATGTTCTTTGTTTCGTAAAACGTGAGTAGGTATAAATTGTTAGATTAAAAAATTTCATGATTTACAAACGTTTTTCAATTGATCTTTTTTAATAAAATCTTTTTTAAATAAGAGTTTCCAACAATAAACATAAGTATACACGTTGTAATGAATTAAAATATAGGAATACTCTCATTTTACAGATGTTAAATTTCCAAATAAACTGTTGTTAACGATACAAAAACAATTGGAAGAGAATTATAGCAAAACAAAACTCAGAAACATAATACATATAAATAAAACACAGAGTTAAGTATAAAAATAAATTATCACACATCTATTGTGTACAACATAATCAAAACAACTAATAAAATCATATTATTCGTTATAAATTGATGTTGTAAATCAGATACAATATATTTTTATTGAAAACACACATGGAAATATTCAGTAATATACGAAATTCATGAATTGAAGAAGGTTTACTATAGTAGGAGTTTTTCAAAACAAAACATGTACAACATAATTTAACAGAATGGCAATTACTTTCGGTGGATGGTTAAGTTATATCATTATTCATTGTATCATCTTATAATTTTGTAGTAAATCATCGCTATTTTATAATAATTCAACGGATTTATTAAAATAGATATTGTTTACTAATATAACTTTAATAACGATTTTGTATTCATTCGTTTATGATGAATATACTATATTTTGAATATTAATTATTTTGTAATAAAACATTCAAATAATACATTAACATATTTTTTCTATAGAACTTTACGTTTTGATAAAGCAATATATCTCCTGGAATAATCAGAACAAATCAGAAGCGTTCATGACAAAACAAATGTTTGACCATCAACACAATTAATGTAAGCGTTGTGGATCTTTGTATTTACATGTTTAAATGAACCGTTATGTATTCATGCAAACAGTAACTGTTACAACAATGATCGTTCAATGAGGGTATTTCATCGTAACTAGTGACAACTAAATTGATTGGGTAAATAAACAATTTGGGGTATAAATAAAACACCACATAGGTTGGAGAGAGGATACACATGTACGGAGGCACAGAGATTAGAAAGTGTTGAAGGGTGAAAAAGCGATGGAATGATGACGTAACATGAGTCACCAGTCATACGAGCCGGATAAATTGATTGGTTGATCTGAACATCCATCTAGCAAGTAGTGTTGTAAAGATACTAATACATAATGCGAAATAGGAAGAAAATAATATGGCACACCAATCTACGTCAGAGTGTCACGGTGAGCCAGGTTCGGGGCACATAAAGGCTGTGGATGGTATGAATCTGTCAGAGACGAGTAGCATTACGGTGAAGGAAATGTTTGGACTAGACGTGAAGACCGCCTTATGTGACTACGATTTACCATTCCTATATATAAGCGGTTTTATAAGTAGGTCGCTGTTACGATCCCAATTTACTTCTCTTAAGGAAAACCAAATACAGAGTAGGCTGTCGCCGCCGGGCTTTACTCTGATTTATAGACTCTAAAGGAAAGAGAAATCAAGCAGCATTATCGTATTAAGTCAGGAAATAATAAAAGTTTCCGTATTTAGGAAGATGTTCCTCGCTTTACCTATATCTTAAGTTATATGTTTGGTGTAACATTGATTTGTATTCTTCGGTGTGGAGTCTCTCTCTGTAGTTCTCGACCATCAAGTGCATTTGTGGTCTCTAGGCTGGATGCCTGTAGTTAACTGAACTGAGGTGGAACTTGTTGAGGTGTAAAGTATCTCTAGACAAATACCTTTAGTCTTCTAGTAGGAAGCACCTGAGGAGGTCACTTGGCTGGATAGATATAGTCTATTGTAATAGTGTATGGAAATCTGAAGAGGTTTCTCGTGTGATCCTGGGGTTATACAACAAGGTGTAAGAATCTATCTCACTTTAGAATGACTACAAGCCAACCGGGATTGAGATAGTCTTTGCGGACGATTGGAGACTTGGGTCGAGTAAAAACGTTATCAGCAAAAATAGGACATCGATTTATTCAGTCAGCAATGTATGATTTTTCTATTAGCAATTGCAGAATTAATTATATATCAGACTAAAAGGAAACCACTATAAATAAGTATAAATTAAAACTAAAACAACAGAAAAAAGAGTTTAAAAATAATGGTTTATATTCTATATGCTGTTATTTTGTGCAATCAAATATATTATCAGAACTGAACGTCTAAAGTGTAAAATTAATTCGAGAATTATTCCAAGGTTGAAAGTCAATCCATCATAAGGGGGTGAGAATTCATGTGAGGTCGCAGATACTTTTAAATACCAGAAACGATTTTACATAATGGATTTAATTGTCTGTTTGGTATTTTGCGCGCTCTCTAGTGGTAAAGGGATTATAATTGTTTACATACGCCGGCATTAAATTACCTTTCATACATTAAATATAATTCAAACATTTTTATAGTTAGTATATACTGTTTGCATTATATTTCCAAGTAGCTTAACTAAGTCAAATTATATATATATATATATATATATATACGAAATTTGTATCGTGTTCAATGACCAAAATGCTTGGTAAACTCATAGTGTAAACCAATTAGTTTTAAAGAGTTGATAGTTAGAACACAGTTGTCGGAAGACGCAAAATATGCGACTACAATACAGAATCTACGTAAAGTGTTTAACACCTTATGTCGTGCGAATTTCAAAGTGGAAATTCCATACCTATGTAATTGGGCGATAATGACCGATAAAAACAAAATAACAATATATAAAAGAACAAATTAACACTTAAATATTATTTTTACTTTCTCACATTAACGTAGTATAGAGATGTTATGTGATTGGTGACAAAATATTTGGAGTGATTTTATGGAATGATGTCTGTCTCTCGCTCGTCTGTAATATGTTGAGTCCTCTACAACCTCTAAAACACGTGGACTTGTTTTAGTCCAATTTGATATGTGGACGATTTTTTTCAACTTCGTCTTTAGCGATTTGGATCAAATTGTGTTCGTATGTAGCCTCTAAGTACCCAAATAAAACGCATTAGGCGCCACATTTTAAAAAAATGACTATTCGTGTTTCTATTTCTGTTCTTTATTTCTGAATATTTTATAATGTTTGTATTTTAAAACATTGTTTCATTTTATCATGTTTCTCAGAATACTAAACTTGTTCCTGTGTTTTATTCTTTACATAAACACAATTTCCGTACTTTTCAGAAGTCAACTTCTTCAATAATGCAGACGACGGCTGTCACGGTAAGGTTGTAAAATAGTGCACGACAAAAAAACCTACGTGTAAGTTTCTGTTTTCAGTTTACATTTATTTTCTTTGTTTCGTAATAAGTGAGCAGGTGTTTATAAATATATCAAAGAACGGCATGTTTTACAAATGTTTTTGAAACGAACTTATAAATCAAATCTGTTTCATAGATAAAAGTTTCCAACATTGAGCATAAATCTACGGGTTTTGAAACTCATTTCTAATTAAATTATAGGAATACTCACATTTTACTGTCGTTTACGTTTAAAATTTATTTTAGTTTTTCGATGACATACAAAACGTGCAATGTGATTTTGTACTTTCCTTTGCATTAAAACAACAAAAGCTATATATTAGCAATAACAGTTAACTTATAAAGCAGATGGATTTCGACAGAGTTTTGTTGAAAATACAACATTAAGAATGTAGCAGATATCATAAAAGTATTAATTGAGCTTCACTAAAAGGATTTTAATTTTAATTTGATGGAAGGGAAACCACCGTCTTCCAACTATTGCTAAAAACTGACAAATATATATTCAAGATAGAGAGGGAGAAATAAAATTATAGAACGTATAAAAACAATTAAAACCTTCTTCGATAAATGTAATTAAATAAATCGCACACTTTACGCAATAAATACATTCAGAAAACATGTTTAAAGGACTAACATGTCCACATATATACAACATTCCTTGACAATGAATTACAGAAACAAGACCACCACATACAAATAACAGTACATGACGACCTATTAACGTCCACCACCATCACAATATATGGAAATATATATAACTTTAGAATAATACTATTACAATAATCAAATTTCTTAATCAGCTGAAAAAACATATATTACAAAAAAAATATAATTACTATTTCAAATAACATTTATATATAAAAAACGAAACCAAAATAATTATGAAATACTCTCCCCTGATCAAAAAACGAACAAAAATTTCAAAAAAAACACTGAAGGAAGAGAAAAAAGTCAAGTACAAAAACTAATCAAATATATAAAGTGAAACATAATAATTATTATTATTATTACAGATTCTTGTTATTAAAAGATAAAAACCTCTCAGTCATCATTGCCCAAAATAAAGAGAGAAAACTAAATAAAATAAAGACTAATAGCGATCGAATGCTCAACCAGCTTCAGGTGAGGAAAAGAACATTATAGTACATTGAGTTGGTCAAGAGATACCAGATAGAAATGATGAAAGAGAGGTATCTAAACCAAAACTGACTGAATTACAGTGTATATCCCTCGAGATTGTCAATTCTTGACTCACTATAAGTGAGTCCCTGATGTAAAATAATAATAACAATAATTATATTTGAAATTAAATCAATAATAAATAAAAATAAAATAAAACCTTAAATTGAAATTGTAAAACGCAGAGACAACATAACATATCATGGAGGAACTGTGACAAAATTTAAAAGAAAAAAGCAAACCGAAGAAACGTGGAATGAATAAATAGAATCAATATAAATGAAATGAAAAAGAACAAAAATAGAATAGAATATTTAAAAAAACAAAAAACAATATATATATATATATATATATATATATATAATGAATTTGGATGTTATTATGACACAGAAGTAAGGAAAAACAAATGTGTAAAAATCATGGAGTAATACATTGATACATTTTTTTAAATATAGAAAAGACAGAAACATTATATATATAAACATATATATATATATATATATATATATATATATATATATATATATTTAATACACCAATAATAACACGGTTAAAACTAAATAAACAGACATGTTATATAATCTAATTTAAATCAACATCAACTAATACATTATAAATTGATTTGCGTTCGATTCACAAGGATCCTTTTAATCGAAATTATCCTATCTTATGCACTTCAATGTTTGACAGTTAATGTTTTGTTATTTGAAAGGGTAGTTCCATTATTTTGTTATTTATTTATTTCTTAACCTAACTCTTTTTCATACTTTTAATAATTATTTATTTAATTTTCGGTATTAAAGAGCCTTAATTTGTTTTTCTTAAGGGTTTAAAATCACATTTCCGGAACGTTAAACTCCCGATAACATTATGTTACCCCATCTCGGATTAAGTTCTTTTGTTTCAAAAGTCACCGCAGAAAGCAGGCCTAGGTTCACGCAACTCGTTAGGGAGCAAATTTTATTACTTTTTAAAACTGTTTTAATTTCCGATATTAGTATAAATACGAGGGAATATAAATTAAATTCAAAAAGAGTTAATTTTTCTTCTGCATACCTATAAAGTTGGATAATTATAAGTTCTAGGGATGTATAACGCATACGATACATCATGAATAAATTGTTTTATGCTATCAATTTAGCTACATCAACTCTAGGGTCAACACTCTTATAAAGTAACAAGCAAAATATTGAGTGAGTAACATGTGAAATACGTTTACAATAGTACGGGTTTTTAAAATTGATAATAATATAATACAATACAATTTTTTTCGGTGTATGATAAGGTTATATTTAATTCATGTGTTTATCTAAATAATATTATAGGACTTCAGTTCTATTTTATAATAGTTTAACGTATTTATTAAAATACATGATATTTACTGTAATTCTAGTAATATTTTGTTTCCATTAGTTTGTAATGAATAAATTAATATTATGAAAATCAATTGTTTCATAATAAAACGTTAGTCAAATAATACATTAGCATATTCATTGTATTCAACACAACTTTATATTTTGGTGACGAAGTCATGATTTTTCCTGGAATAATTAAACAAATCAGACAAAACAAATGTTTGTACTTCAACACAAGTCTAGTAAACATGTGCATTAATGGATGTGTGTATTTATACGTTTAGATAAATTGTCATTTAGTAATGTATACAGTAACTGTTGAACACGATCGTTCAATGATAGTGTTTTATTGTAACTAGCGACATATTGAATTAATTAGATAAACAAATAATTTGGAGTATTATTTTCTTATCAGAAACAAATATAGGGTAGGGAGAAGGCGGACATGCATGGAGGTGCTGAAAGCGGAGGAGTGGAAAAGTGAAAAAGCGGAGGAAGAACCAAATATAAGGTGGGGAAGGGATTGAGGTTTATGGAGGTACTGAGAATGAAGGGTGTGAAAAGTGAAAAAACTGTGGAAGAACCAAATTTAGGGTGGGAAGAGAGCGGACGTTCATGGAGGTGCTGAAAGCGGAGGGAGTGGGAAAGTGAAAAAGCTGTGGAAGAACCAAATATAGAATGTCGAGAGGGCGGACGTTTAAGAAGGTGCTGAAAGCGGAGGGATTGGAAAAGTGAAAAAGCTGTGGGAAGAACCAAATATAAGGTGGTGAAAGGGTTGAGGTTTATGAGGTACTGAGAATGAAGGGTGTTGAAAAGTGAAAAAAAAATGTGGAAGAGTGTGGAAGAATCAAATATAGGGTGGGAAGAGAGCGGACGTTCATGGAGGAGCTGAAAGCGGAGGGAGGGGAAAAGTGAATAAGCTGTGGAAGAACCAAATATAGGGTGGGGAGAGGGCGGACTTTTAAGGAGGTGCTGAGAGTGAAGGGTGTGGAAAAGTAAAAAAAGTGGAGAAAGAACGAAATATAAGGTGGGGAAAGGGTGGAGGTTTATGGAGGGGCTGAGAATGGAGGGTGTGGAAAAGTGAAAAAATGGTGGAAGAACCAAATATAGAGTAGGGAGAAAACCGATATTTATAGAGGTGCTGAGAGCGGAGGGTGTGGAAAAGTGAAAAATCGGGGGCGAAATACAGGGTGGGGGAAAGGGCGCATGAGGTACGTATTGAACAATTAGGTATACTGTCACTTCAAAAAAACAAGGGTAGAAGAGTACATAAAACTGTGGATATTTCAAAGGGTTGGCCAAATTGGGAAAATAGACGCAGAAAACCAATCACGGTCTTTGAGGAATGTATGGAAGGTGAAAGACCAACAAAAGACCATTGAATGAAGAGATGGAAGGCTGCAATTGTGGAAACGGGTGTAATGCTAGAAGTGGTGCGAGAATGGAAGTCCTATCCTATCAATAGAGAGTAGGATAGAGCAGGTCAGTCAATTTTCGTGCCGCAATGCCATAAGAGGAGGAAGAGAAACAATTTATCTTTTTCTTTTTTTTTTCTTAAAAGGCGAAAACCATTTCGCCCTTCAGGGGAAAAAAAGAGCATAAAATAGAGATACCCTACTTTCGAATACCCTAATATCTTCAGGGTCGGAAGAGAACAAGAGTTGGTCAAAAGAGACATGATAGTAAAGATGAAAATAAGTGATCCAACTCAAGACTAAGAAGAAAGGTGTAAGATCCAGCGAGTGTATCACGGGATTGCCACATCCATACTATAAATTAGCCCTTGAGAGGATAAAATAATGTATTTGATTGGGTGGGTTTCTAACGTATTTTCTGTTATTCCCATACTTTTACAATAGAGATTATTTAACTATTAATCAAAACTCGTCCATAAATTATTGGAAGACGCAATTCAAAGAACTTTAAGAGAAGAGTTAAAAATTTAACTTACTATTTTATTCAAATTATATACAACAATTTTGTTATGAAAGAGTACACAAAGTGCTTCTAAATCATAAACATAAATCATTTCTATCCACCAAGATAAGTAATTAAAATACTTGTCATCTTTTAAAAAGAAATGTAGTCCATGTCAGAAGAATAAATTATTATTATTTTCTTGATTTAAAACAGATAGTTTAGTTCTCTCTCTCTCTCTCTCTCTCTCTCTTCTCTCTCTCTCTCTCTCTCTCTCTCTCTCTCTCTCTCTCTCTCTCTCTCTCTCTCTCTCTCTCTCTCTCTCTCTCTCTCTCTCTCTCTCTCTCTCTCTCTCTCTCTCTCTCTCTCTCTCTCTCTCTCTCTCTCTCTCTCTCTCTCTCTCTCTCTCTCTCTCTCTCTCTCTCTCTCTCTCTCTCTCTCTCTCTCTCTCTCTCTCTCAAAAAAAAGCCGGGATGTGAGTATATTGGTATAAAAGAAAAAATCCTTATAAAATAGTAACTTCTCAAAATCAGCTGTTACGATTTCAAATTTAAGTGAAAGTGAAGAACACGTGTGCAAAATCACAAGAAAGTAGTTTTCCACCAACGCTTGCAAACGTTATAGTTTTAGGTTATGTTGATTCTACTTGCATTTACTTGTCTCACAGCCGTTATAAAATCGCTCTTATTTGTGATTAATTGGTCTAAATTATGATAACCAGTATCAGTAATTCATTGTTGCATTTTAAAACTGAGACGCAATTCAAGCCATAATATAGACTTGTTCCTCATATGATAGTTATCACTTCTTCACTCTCTCTCTTTTATTTTTTATTTTTTTTCAGTGGAATTAATAATTGTGTATTATCGTGATAACAATTCTATAACAAATTTAACAGAATGTACTTTTATTAAATTTCTACTTATATCTCTTCACGATTTTAATAGCGTCAACTTCATTAAAATAATTAAAACTAGGTATTATACACTTTTTTTTTGTTTCAGGGGATCTTAAAACTGATATTCCTCAAGCTTTTCAATTACCCTCGAATAAAATTCTACTCGTCTATCTGGGTCATCCTCCAGCTTTCCGTGAATTAAATGTGCTTTATAAAAAATTATTTTGTTTTTCTTGGCAAAAATTTAAATACCGACTGGTATACCAACTGGTATACCAGTAGCGGATGCAACTTTAATAAGTGAGTTAGGTCTGTTTGGAGATTTCAGTCAAGTAACGCATCAAAGCTCTTGATTTTCTTTGATAGAAATGAAGGAATCACATTTCGGTAGGTTCTTTGAAAACACCTAATCGCTTCGTATTCATTTTCAAAAGGAATAGCCCAACATTTCACTTTTTGTTCTATTGAAAAATTAATTATTTCGAGGATAGATATCACACACAAATTGATAGACCACACCTACCTATTTTAGTGTATATTTTGTTTATGTTAACAAAATATCAGCTGATCGATATTGAACAAATGGTAATGTACATTTTAATGGCATTACATTGTGGTAGACAGTGGTTCTATTTAGAAGATTAAAGTTTATTCTGTTATTCCACCTTATTGTATTGATTTACCATTTAAAAAAATCGAGGATACGCTTTACTTATCTATATAACAAAATTGTAAAGTATCAAGTTTATAGAGTATCCCATATGTCAGGCATATTGATTAAAAAACAGTGACCTCTTCATGGGACACCAGTAAGTACATTATGATAATTAGGTATTAAAAAATAAAGATTTTATTTTGTAATTTAGTACTAGCAAAAATATTTATATATCATTTTTAGATTACCGAATCGAATATACACATGGAAACAGATAGTAAATAAAAACTTACATTTTTAAATGTAGTTGTTTTATTTGAAATTGTAACTACCTGAGATATAATATCTTAAGGTTTCACTGGTGTAGTTGGATAGTATGGAACTGATAAGTTTCCTTCGCTTCTTGAACAAGTGAAAGAGTTACGGACACTAATCCAAGGAACCTTTAATGGATAGTATGGAACTGTTAGGTTTCCTTCGATTCTTGAACAACTGAAAGAGTTACGGACACTAATCCAAGGAACCTTTAATGGATAGTATGGAACTGTTAGGTTTCCTTCGATTATTGAACAACTGAAAGAGTTACGGACACTAATCCAAGGAACCTTTAATGGATAGTATGGAACTGTTAGGTTTCCTTCGCTTCTTGAACAAGTGAAAGAGTTACGGACACTAATCCAAGGAACCTTAAATGGATAGTATGGAACTGTTAGGTTTCCTTCGATTCTTGAACAACTGAAAGAGTTACGGTCACTAATCCAAGGAACCTTTAATGGATAGTATGGAACTGTTGGGTTTCCTTCGATTCTTGAACAAGTGAAAGAGTTACGGATACTGATCCAAGGAACCTTTAATCCAGTGTGTTATCTCCCAATAATCAAGTGACATATTGTGTTTTTCCGATTTCATTTCAGTTTTTTGCTTTATGCTCTTATCAATGGCTCATTAATAATTGCTGGGATACCGATACGTTGTAGGACTTTCGTGGCTAATTGCCGGCCGAGATGTAATATCACTCGATTACGTGATGCCTAGTTGGGCGGGTTCGGTTTGTGATTGGTGTTTAACTGCGCTGTAATTTATTAAGATGATATAAATTCTAACTATTATTACACTTATTAGTGAATCAATAATAATCTCATCATAGCTGGCTTTGGATCCAATGTTTTTTATTTGTATCAGAATAGCATGGAAGTTCACAATATAAAATAAATGGTGCAAAAACATTGCACACATTTTCTCACAAAAACAGTTCTAAAACTATAAGAAACTAATCACAAATAAGTCTTCAAATCGTCACTTGTTTATTGTCAATTAAAAATTAAAAAGGAACCGTGGTCGCTTTTTAAAAAATATTTTCATATGTAAAAAAATCCATAAGAAAAAATTTAGATCAATATTTATTTTTTTCCAAAATCAACTCCAACGATTTAGATAAAATTGTTCTCGTATAGACGGAGGACCAAGGAGCACTCTTCAAAAACATCGTTCGTGAGTTATGGGTTAATTTTTTTTTAAATCAAGAGTTAAAGCTGTTATAAAAGACGTCTTTTATCATAATCGCGTCTACAGATTTTGTTGAAATTTTAGTAAAATCAGTACCTACCTTAATCAACTAAACATGTGTACAAAATCGCGAATCAAAACATTTTTAGACGGTTTTTGTTAAGTTTTAAGGTATTGGTGTGAGAAAATTTGTGCAAATATTTTTGGACTGTTTATATAATTGGTGACTTATTGTTATTATTATATTATAGTAATTATTTTTATTATAACAATTATATAAAATTGCCACCATCATACAGATATATCTCATTGGACATATGATGAGTTACTTCAGGTGAGGTGTTTTTTTTTTTTTTTTTTTTTTTTTTTTTTTCAATTTGATGTCTTACAGGAAATCCAATTTTATTCCAATTTATTACCTCCTGTTGTGGTTGAGAGCTTTCCTCTGTTTCTACCTCCTCTAAACATCATTCTTCAATTATTTCAATGTCAATGACAATTCTAATCTTCTTTCTTTAAGTGAACAGACTTACCTTAAAGATTATGTACAGTTGAACAAAAAAATATTTTATTTATATTAGGCTATTTAGTGTTAAACTACGTTAGGAAATTTTTAATTTCAGCAAATATTTGTAACAAATTAATATTCTTGTATATATAAATCATAGAAAAATCAACAAAATAGTATACAGAATGTTTAGGTAATATATAGTATTTTACAAACTTATTCGTAGCAAAATAAAGATTTAAATTTATGAAAAAATAAAATAAATGAACTCTGATAAAATGTAATCAGCTGATGTTAAACAATAACAATTTGCCAAAGAGATTTAAAATGATTTATTTATAGTATGAGACAAAAAGAATTAACATTTTTACTTTAAGAAAGTCACATTTTCTTAAATTTTATTTATTATATTATTTGTTTTAAAAATTATGAACTTATTGTACGCCTGTTGAATTAAAACAATTATTGGAATTTTTCCTTGTTCCATTGCATTTAAAGAGTTTGGTCTGCTTTTGTTTGTTTGGACAATACCCAAACTATGGTTAGTCATTATTATTCGTATAGGGTTAGATTATATACGATAATATTTTAGACAATATTGGAGTCCTCTATATTTTTATCAGTCAGTGATTACTCAGAAATTGGTATATTACAGTGTGTAGTTTGCAGTTAATTTTGCCTTCTATAGTGTAAGATTTATCATTAACAGTCCCTTTCAAGAAGTTTAACTTAAAACTAATATTAAAAGAAGAGAAAAATATTTTTAAGTTCAACAACGGAGAAGATTGCAATATTGAAATTTTAACTTAGAATTTTACTATATTGTATTCGAAACTTGATTATTGAGATTGTGACAAAATATTCTTTTAATTTTGACATTTTTGTTTTAGTAACACGAGGGGTTTCTATAATATAATAACTAATATTTATGGCTTCTATGAAATTACAAATAACCTTCCAAGCAGTTTAAAATAATTATATTATTTAATTTGTGTTATTCAAGAGTATATTCAGTTGTAAATTTAAGATAATCCTCGAAAGGCTTGACTAAAAAAATGATTATACTTTTCTAAATTTGGTTTGTTAATTGGATTCTCAGGTAAGCCTTTATCAAGAAGAGAATATGTTGATTTATGTAGTTTAAACAATCGGTTTAGAATTTCAGATATCAATGAACGGCTTTTAGGTTAAGGTTTGTTTTTACTTGCAGGTGTAAATACAGTAAGTTTTTTCATTTGAATAAAACCATTATCTATATAGTTAACAAATAAATGTTATAGATTTTTGAAAAAAAAAATTTAAGAACTAGGAACTTATGAATAACTTATGAATTACATATATGGGTTGAGGTGTTTTCCTTTCTTTGGTTACTACTTCCAACATGTTCTAACCTTTTCACTTGATTAGGAAAGTTCATTCAAACATCGACTTTTTTAGAAACACAAATAGGCTAATAGCAAACAAGGAATAAATTATAGCAATAATGTTTACAATCCATTGTATCCAATAAATTTGTTTTTAAAAACCTCCAGAATAATGCAAAAACAAGCAAATTTACCAAATTTTTATTAAGATCGATCCACTAATATTGGCAATATACATACAACAGACGTACATCATTTCAAAAATCAATTTTTTCAGCTTTCAGGATACCTTAAAGAGTATATTTATGTTTACGAATCCAAAATAAAAATTTGAACCATCACTCTATATACTACGTAATCCTTCGGGATAATTCACTTCTAGTGATTACGGGGTTAACAATTTCCAAGGATCTAACTGTATCTACACCTTAAACACCACGTTTTAAACTAAATAGTCTCTCTTGTTCTGTTTCGACAGTCACACTAATAGGGTATTAGTTGACCAAGACTTTTTATTTTGTCATCTTCCTTCTTTTACTATGGATTAAGATCAAGTGGTTTTTAAAGAATAAAGGGGGGGAAAGTAAAAGGAGTTGTTAGTTGAAGAACATTTATTTCTATTCTGACAATGTCTTGGAGATGGTAATGACTTTTATAAAAGAAGTGAATATAGATCACAGATTTGACACGTTTAAAACAATTAATTCTCAGGAACACTTGTTCTCAAAAACCATTCTGTACTTAGAGATCATTTCGACTTTAATTTATTTGCTTCGTCAACTAATGTTCTATAAATGATTAAAAAAATTTCGGTTTCCGATTTAAGTATTACAATTTTAAATAATTTATTTTAAAGAAAATACTACTGAATATAATCTTATGATTCTCGTTATTACTTGATTTATTATTACACTTATTTATTGTATTAATGTTATTGTTTCTCATTTTACTGTTCGTAAAGATCAAACTATGACTTCTACATTCACAACTATGTGGCCTTTATATTAGCATTTAACAAGTCGTTAAATTATGTTACGATTTGGTAAATAATGCTTCTAGTATTTCCTAAGTTCTGTTACTTAAATCCAACCTCAAATAAATAAAATAAAAATTAATATAGTTGAAATTAAAAAGTGAATGGGGTCTACGAAGCCATAGACTAATTTTTTTGTGCCCTAAACACGGACACATCGTAAATTGTATTTGATTAAATAGTCGTATTCTAGTTTTTAATGACGGTGATCAAAGTTCATTTTGTTTGTCTATAAATTATTCTTCAACCGTAATAAATTTTACTAATTTTCACTACTTGTGAAAAACCAAGAACAATAGTCGCTTAGTATTAGCTGCAAAAAGTGGCTACGAGGTCAGCAGTCGTTAAGTCTTAACAGAGGGGACAAAAGGTTCACCCTATAAAACGGTTAGGTAAATTACCCCATTGGAACTCCCTTTTTATTTTCTTGGTTTTCCTAATCACGTGTTTATATAGTTATAGTTGACAGATCAAACTTAGGTTTAGCTGTAGGTTGCTCTCTTAGGTTACTACTTCCAACATGTTTCTCATGTCGTAGGATTTTCACTTGATTACGAGCGTTGATACAAATTCTTGAAACGTCGAGTAATAGCCTACTGTTGTCTACACAAACATTGACAAATGTTGGAATAAACTTTATCAATAATATGAACAATTACTTCTTTCAATAAATTAAAAATCACAAACAGATATATTAATAGAAATAATAGGCTGCTTGGTTTCAGTCATTAATTTTCATATTTCATTAAAATTTCAACGAAATCGGTAACGCTTTTAAGTCTATCTGCATTTTTTAAGATATGTTTTGATTATGAAGCTATTTTTATTTCTAATTATCGAAATAGCTAAGGCCCATTTTTAAGAAAATCAAAATCGTGAGGTTTTATTACCCCCTAAACGTGAGTTAATGAATAATTATTTACAAAATTGTCTCGGTATAAATAGCTAATATCCCAAATATGTACATATTTGTCTAATAGTTTTGTGACTGTACATACGACAGACAGATATTTCTAAAACCAAATTTTTGATTTAAAAAAGATACCTTAAATCGGATATTTCAGCGCAATATTAGACATTAATTCTTTGACCCATTTTATAATTCTTTGTAAACTACGAAAGCATAGAGGCTCGTATAATTTTACTGACGATATTCAACAGAGTTTTGAGTTATATATCTTATATATTTCACTAAAATTTGTGAGATATCAGAGATCAATCAGATTTTGTGAAGTTAAATATCTTATAACATATTTTGTTCTTTGTTTTTTACAGGTTACTCATGAATCGGAATTTTTTGAGCGACAGTGATCAATGCCTTTTATTTGGATCCTTGTATGATAACAACAAAAAATTGATCAAAATGTATATCCGATTTTGAAAAAAAAAAAAAAAAAAACTTTTGGCAACTACGCCCAATTTTTGACTTACAAAAAAATAAAAATAAAAATGTACAAGAAATGGCCAAAACATGCTCACATAATAAATGTAATATTAAAATCCGTCTACACTTTTTCATTAACTAATTTGTATGTATTTACTTGTAGTAAGGCTTATTGAAGTTTCATGGGGTTACAAATAAATTAAAGTGTACATTACAGTTACTAAGGTAACTTTCATGTATAATAGTAATAATACTAATTATAATAAAATACTGGTTAAATGATTGTTGGGTCCCTTATGTTACCTACGAAATGGGTCACCCGCCACGGAGCCCTATCAGTGATGAGAGTAAAGTCTTGTTTTTCAGTTATGGAAGTCAACATAGCAAGAGTTATATACGTTTATATATTATTTACTACAAATGTGGTCACGATGAATAGGTTATCACAATCACGTAAGAAATAAACCAAAAATACAGTATTTCCTTTTATAGTTTCTTCCTATACTTATTCAAGTGTACAGTAGATATTGTTGTAACTCACGTCGCATGATAGGCCGATTAGATTTACAAGAATAAGTTATTAAAACATCCAAAGAACTAGATCTATTGTTCATAGTTGTAACTCACGTCGCATGATAGGCCGTTTAGATTTACAAGAATGAGTTATTCAAACATCCAAAGACCTAGTTCTATTGTTCATAGTTGTAACTCACGTCGCATGATAGGCCGTTTAGATTTACCTGAATGAGTTATTCAAACACCCAAAGACCTAGATCTATTGTTCATAGTTGTAACTCACGTCGCATGATTGGCCGTTTAGATTTACAAGAATGAATTATTCAATCATCCAAAGACCTAGATCTATTGTTCATAGTAAATATAAACATTCAAAGAGCGACTAGCTTTCACAATAAATGTAGTTTTTCTAAAACAATAAGTCACACTATAGTTTTACTTTGTGGGTAGATAGTCTGACGTAAAACAAAGTAACATAATAAGAAAGCTTAGGAAATCTTTAAAGAAAGCGTTTGTTCGGGTAATTGTACATTCATTATTACACTTAAAGTACATTGTTATATTTCAAGTACATAATTACAATCTAAAAACATTTTAAAAATAAGAAAAGAAATGCAACATAGATAGTGTCATATTTATTTATTCATTTAAGTTTCTGTACTTTAAATTACAATTTGTACATTGCCAGGTCTAGTGCAATACTTAAATCTGTAAATCTGTGTATCACATGCCAAACCTGGGCAACATTTCATTCTTTCTGGGTAGTTAGCACACTGTGAAAAAAAAAAAGCGTTTTACATTATTTAATATTTTACTTCTAAAGATAGAATAATATAATTGTTTAATATAATTGAAATCAAAAAAATCCAGCCATTAATTACACTTTCACGTAACTACTATTTCTAGTTTATTCCTAATGAGGCAATCCGACAACCGATTCCAAAGCTTAATACCAAATTTATTATCCTGGTTCAGTATAGATCCTCACTCTGATCTACAGCTAACAACAACAACTTGTGTCGTACAATTATACAAAATATCAATCAGAACAAAAATTTTAAAATATAATATAATGCTACAAGGTTATCTTATATGGGATTACAAGGGAAAGAGACTGCAGCTGAGCAGGGCTGGCAAAGAAGGGTATTCAAATCATCTGTAAATCAAAACATTCTCTTATTTCAATCGAAAATAAAAACTTGAAACATTCTATCGTCAAAACTTCTTAGATGCAATAGAAAACAAATTGAAGTATAAACCAATTATTGAATTTGAATTGTTTGGAATAAATAATGTACGTTAAAAAAGTATCAGCTATAATTTTCTACTAATCAGGGGACAAGACTGCCTCTTCTGACATCTCAATAAAATAAACATCCATATATTGTGTACGCCGTGCTTCTGTTAAGAACAAAGATTATTTTATGGTGCGTAATGGTATAGATGAAGAGAAACATCAATTAAGGGATTTCCCAGGATTATATTAAGTAATCGATTGGAAATATTTTTAGTATTTCAAAGTTGGTACAGTAAAGTAAGACAATATTTTTTATTGGTAGCCTCCCAGGCAATCTTTTTCGGCAAAATCAAGATTAAACAGTATTAAATCAAGATGGACACTTTTTTATGTATATCTTATCGCAGTCATTACAAGTCATTCGGTATACCAAACACAGGACCCTTACACACTCACAGCGGTGTATACTGAATGACTTGTAATGATTGCGATAAGATATACATAGGACAGACATGAAGAACATTCAAAACACTGTACAAGGAACACCTACCTCACAATAACACCATCAACATTACCTCAACATATGTTGAACAGCAACCACACTTACAGCAATATCGAAAACAATCTACAAATATTACACGTAGTAAAGAAGGGAAGAACAATGAACATCCTGGAGGAGTATGCTATTTATAAAAAATGGAAAAAAGACTCGGATTCCCTTCTGAATGACAAACAACATTTCGCTTCCAACTGTATCTATGATACTATATACACAATAGATAATCAAAGGTAACCACACAAGTCCAAGGTTATAGGAGATAACGTCAGAAGAACTCATAATCAGTCATTCAGGAGCATTAGAATTTGTAGGATGTGGCCACATCAGCAAAAAATAACTTTTTTATTTTTATAATAGAACAAGAACCAACCCGGTTTACTATTTTGTGTGTGTGTGTGTTTTTATATAAAAAACAAGTTTTATGTTGTGAACGTGTTTTTTAGTTTGTTTACGTGTGCTAAGCCTGAGGATGCCTTATGTTGAGGCGAAACAGATGTAGCTACTAATAGGAAAAATGAACTACTTTTGACTTAAGGTATGATAACTACTTAACTTAATTACTTTTCATTTTTTTAAAATTATTACTAACTAATTTCTAATTTTTAATAATATAGAAGTATACTTACTTTTTCATAAACGTTTTGGCAAATTTTTCTACACTCTGTAGTAGGAAGATAAAATACAAAAAACAACGCGAACACAAGAAGTATTCTTGCAAACATCATCATTGTTACAACATCTTTTCTTTTCTATATTAGACGTACAACTCGTTTCAATATTATCCTAAACCGTAAAACAATGAAATATTTAATAACAATAGAATTCAATCTTTTTTTTATTGTAGCTTATAAAAGAATTGATTTAAAAACTAAAATTACTTCATTATTCCTTGACTAATTTATGATTAAATTATACACTGGATAGAGAGTCAAGGTATTCAAAATTCATTGTTTTAAGATTCAAGGGATATTTTACTAACTTTATAAAATAAAATTTCTTTAAATCAACTTTGTTCGGAATATAAAAGATTCAAAGCAAATAAGTTGATGGGTGACATTATTTGCCCAGTCTCATCATTCGATGTATTACAAACAAATGTAAAAGATTGTTTCTTAAGTTTTCTAAAAAATGTTAAATTGTATTGGAGATCAACCGGTCATACCCAGTAGAATAAATTCTTTGGAACAGATCATACACAGGTTTTCTGAATCTCGAAATTGTGTATATTACTACTTTTTTGAAGGTCGGCTATACACTAACGAGCCTTGTAATTGTGATATATTACAAACCTCCACTCTCTATGTACCGGTCTTAGCAGGCCTCGAAGTTGTGTCCTCACTCGTGTCAAAGACTCGGAGCTTCTGTAACTATTCGAATGCCGCATTTACAAAAACTCTATTTGTCGTCGTAGAGAGGTTGGATTCTTATCTCACGTCTTATGATCCATTCAATTAGATACAATTTGCAGTTAGTTTTCTTCATGTGACAACTCCACCTCATCCCGATATATATAAATGAACTCTGATAGAATGTAATCAGCTGATGTTTAAAAATATAAATTTGCCAAAGAGGTTAAAGATGATTTATCTATAGTACTTACTTCTTACTTCTTGGTACATGCATCTAGCATCAAGTAATGCCAACCGCACGGTGTCTCTCGTATACCAAACAGGCCAATTTCCAGAAGGTGGAGTCAGTCAAAATTCGTCTGAAGGTGCTATCTGGTTGTAGTCTTCTCTTTAATTCGTCTCTAGCCTCGGATTTGATGGAGCACTGAAGGAGGATGTGTTCTAAAGTTTCTTCTTCTTTCTTGCATTCCAGACACAGGGGTGACTCAGCAAGCTTGAAACGGAAGAGATACGACTGTGTGACAATATGTCCCATTCTGGCTCTCGAGGCAAAGGTTGATACAGATCTATGCATATTTTTATAGATGTTAATGTCGTTTGGAGTTTTAAGAAGAGAACGAAGGTGACCTCCGGTTTGTTCAGCATTCCACTTTTCTATCCATTTATTTCTCAGAGCTTTGTGAGTTTTAGCTATGCAGCTACTTAGAGATTGTTCTCTAGGTGGTATTGGATGTAAGTTGGAGGCTAACCTTGCAGCTCTGTCAGCTTTCTCATTCCCTTGCAGCCCACAATGTCCAGGTACCCACTGGAAGTAGATCTCCTTATCTGAGCACAAGTTCAGTAGATGGTAAATTTCTTTTGTTCTATAATAATAGTTTGTGGGTTTATATCTTTTTATGAGCTGTAGTGCGCTTTTAGAGTCACTAAGAATACAAATCTTTTTGTTTTTTACCTCTGTGCAATGAACCACTGCTGCATTAATGGCTAAGAGCTCTGTGTCAGTGCTGGAACATGAATTTGCTGGAATGAGGAAGGATTCCTGTTCACAATCCAGGAAGTAGCTAGCTCCAGATTTTGATTCATTAGGATCTAGTGATCCATCTGTATAGATTTTATAGCATTCTTCATAACTCGACTGTATAACTTCAAGAGCCGCCGCTCTCTGCGCTAATACGTGATCCTGCTTTGATATTAGTCCAGGAAGGTTTAAGCTGACTCTTGGTGATTGGTAACTCCATGGAGGAATGCAGTTGACAGAAGGATAAGACATTGGGGTCATGTCTGGCATGGCTGCTGTTAATAGTTTTGTTCGACAGTCAAAAGATGACTTATGATTGGTACATTGGAGATCCCGTTTATGGAAGGCATTTGATGTGTCTGCAGACTTCTGTAAAAACTTGTGCCAGATTATCTTTTGAATGTTGATTTCCAAGGGTTCAATGTTAAGTTCTATTTCCATTGATCTCACAGGGGTTGTTTTTGGACACCCTAGGCAGATCTTTAGGGCTGAGTTTTGAATTATATTTAATTTATTTATATGTACCTTTGCTGCAGAGCTCCATATTTCTGCTCCATACATCATTTTTGATCGGACAAAAGATACATAAAGTTGCCTCACCATTAGGGTGTCTGCTCCCCATGTTCTACTAGCTACAGCCTTTGCAGATTTAATCTTCTTGTGCAGTATTCTGATAATCGTTGAATGTGGTTTTTCCACAAAAGTTTAGGATCTAGAGTGAGTCCCAGCAGTGTAGGGTTTGGGTTATAAGAGATTTGCTTTTGTTTGCAGTAGAGTTCTGGCATAAAGTTCTTCAGTGAATATCTTCTTGTAAAGAGGGTGCATTCTGTTTTGGTTGAAGAGATTGACATGTTCCATTTTTCTGTCCATTTATTAATAATGTCTAAGGCAATTTGTACTCGCTGTGTGGCCTGTATTGGGTTCTTATCAGAGCTCCACACTGTTATGTCGTCGGCATAAATACAACCATTCACATCATGGGGCAAAGATGTTAGCATGTCGTGGAGTGCTGTGTTGAAAAGGTTGAGCTTAAAACTGATCCCTGTGGAACTCCACAGTAGACTGAGACTTCATCTGAGAAAGTGTTGTTGACTTTAGTTTTGATTGTTCGGAGTTTCAGGAAATTTTGGAGGTACCCCAGCATTCTACCTCTGATACCAGCTCGCAGGCAATGCAACAAAACTGTGGAGTGAGGGATTCTGTCAAAGGCAGCTTCCAGGTCTACCATAACAGCTACTGTTGCGGTGTTTTTTTGAGAATGACTCATATATTGACTCAGTGAAGTAAAGGAGGGCATCTATTGTTCCTCGTCTTGGTCTATATCCAAACTGTTTTGGGTGTAGTCTGTTCTCACTCTCCAGCCTCCATACTAGTATCTATAGTATGAGACAAAAAGAATTAAAATTTTTATTTGAGTTAATGTACTAGTTCACATTTTCTTAAATTTTATTTATTATATTCTTTGTTTAAAAAAATTATGAACTTATTGTACGCCTGTTAAACGAAAGCAAAGGGTTGGGTCTGTTTTTCTTCTTTTTTTTTGTTTGGACAATACCTAAACTATAGTTAGTCATTATTATTCATATAGGGTTAGATAAATATCTATATGTCCTTTCGACAATATTGAAGAATCCTCTATATTTTTATCAGGCAGTGCTTACTCAGAAATTGGTATATTACAGTGTGTAATTTACAGTTAATTTTGCCTTCTTCAGGATAAGATTTATTATTAACAGTCCTTTTCAAGAAGTTTAACGAAGAAATATATTTTGCAAGTTGCACAACAGAGAAGATTGCAATATTGACATTTAAACATAGGATTTATTGTCATAAACTAACATCATACTTATTATTAACAGCAATTTGTTTAACGACATTCAGTTCATCATGAAAGTCATTAGGTGAAAGAGGTATACTAATAAGTCTATGTACCATGCTGTGAAAAGCAGCATGTTTATGGCTAATTGGATGGTTAGAATCAGCAGGTATAACTGTATCTGTATAAGTAGGTTTTCTGAAAATTTTAAATTTATGATAACTATCACTGATAATAATGTTAAGGTCCAAGAAATTAATGCTGCTGTTATTGTTACTTACTTCCATAGTGAACTGCATGTTGCTATTTACAGAATTTATGGTTTTAACTGAAGTTGCCCGATGATGCCGCAAGGCGAAACAATTGTAGCTCATTTATACTATTAAAATATTTGAAACTTTAACCTTTTGCTTTATTTTATCCTTGAATATGGAGTTTCAACAAGAAATATCTGCTATTACATTAAAGTCTAAAAGTGTTAATGCATCTGCTTTTAATTAAACTAATTTTACAATTTTTGTGCTTCTACTATTTAACAGATTAAGTTTGACTTAATAAATTTTGATATATTATTATAACTTTATAAAAATAATGTGTGCTGCCTATATTACAAATTGTACGAGGTATGTTTTAGTTTGGTTTGAAATAAATCTATTAGTTATGTAAACTAAACCAAATTTTCCATTTATACTTAAAAACTAATTACAGCGTTCCCACATGAACAAACAGAGTTCATAACTACAGTAACTGTTTACAAAATGATTATTTTTTGTTTAAGTATAGTTTTATAAATATTTGTTTGAATATCTTTTAAATTTAATTATATGGTTTTTAGTTTGGTTGCAAAAATACTTTCTTTTAAATAACTAGTTATACAATTCTTATAAAATGCTGCGTCTCTTAGGTATGTAGATTGAAACTAACCCAAATAGTTTTGGAATGAATAATAACTACTCCTTTAAAACCAATTTCAAAACATATTTGCAAGTTTTGAAAAATAATTACGTTTTGTATAGTTTTTTTTAAACAGTGCCTTTCATTTATCTTTTCTTATGGTCTACATACGTAAAATATATATATTAATTAAATATATATTTCATTTTATTATTTTTTAATTGGTTACATTTAAAAGGTTATTTTTAATTGTCTGGGCCTGAAAAAGACTCCACATCTCTAAACGTTTTTCCACTCCCCACTCTTAGTTTTAAATTCTTTACTCCAATTCGTTAAAATTACATCAGTAATTTAATTGTCTTATATAAAGGTTTTTATTCCAGCAGTATTGCTTATTTTGCTACAGTTTACGTTTTAATTTTCCACCAACAATTGAATATGTGTGAGACCGTATTCATAACAATATGATTGTTTAAATCTTGATTTTGCCGAAAATGATTGCCTGGGAGGCTACCAATAAAAAATACTGTCTTACTTTACTGTACTTTGAAAATATTTCCAATCGATTACTTAATATAACCCTGGGAAATCCCTTTACTGATGTTTCTCTTCATCTATACCATTACGCACCATAAGATAATCTTTGTTCTTAACAGAAGCACGGCATACACAATATATGGATGTTTATTTTATTGAGATGTCAGAAGAGGCAGTCTTGTCCCGTGATTAGTAGGAAATTATAGCTGATACTTTTTTACTGTACAATATTTATTCCAAACAATTCAAATTCAATAATTGGTTTATACTTCAATTTGTTTTCTATTGCATCTAAGAAGTTTTGACGATAGAATGTTTCAAGTTTTTATTTTCGATTGAAATAAGAGAATGTTTTGATTTACAGATGATTTGAATACCCTTCTTTGCCAGCCCTGCTCAGCTGCAGTCTCTTTCCCTTGTAATCCCATATAAGATAACCTTGTAGCATTATATTATATTTTAAAATTTTTGTTCTGATTGATATTTTGTATAATTGTACGACACAAGTTGTTGTTGTTAGCTGTAGATCAGAGTGAGGATCTATACTGAACCAGGATAATAAATTTGGTATTAAGCTTTGGAATCGGTTGTCGGATTGCCTCATTAGGAATAAACTAGAAATAGTAGTTACGTGAAAGTGTAATTAATGGCTGGATTTTTTTGATTTCAATTATATGAAATAATTATATTATTCTATGTTTATAAGTAAAATATTAAATAATATGTAACGCATTTGTTTTTTCACAGTGTGCTAACTATATAAAAAGAATGAATTGTTGCCGAGGATTGGTATGTGACATGGTGTTATTCGATAAGACGTTTTGCACTACAGGATTGAATAAATACTAATGTATACTTAAATGAATAAATAAATATGACACTACCTATGTTGCATTTCTTTTCATTATTTTAAATGTTTATAGATTTTAATTATATACTTGAAATATAACAATGTACTTTAAGTTTAATATTGAACGTACAATTACCCGAACAAACGCTTTATTTAAAGATTTCCTAAGCTTTCTTATTTTGTTACTTTGTTTTACGTCAGACTATCTACCCACAAAGTAAAAATATAGTGTGAATTATTGTTTTAGAAAAACTACGTTTATTGTGAAAACTAGTAGCTCTTTGAATGTTTATCTTTAATATGAACGATAGATCTAGGTCTTTGGGTGTTTGAATAACTCATTCTTGTAAATCTAAACGGCCTATCACGAGACGAGAGTTACAACTATGAACAATAGAACTAGGTCTTTGGATGTTTGAATAACTCATTCTTGTAAAACGGCCAATCATGCGACGTGAATTACAACTGTGAACAATAGAACTAGGTCTTTGGATGTTTGAATAATTCATTCTTGTAAATCTAAACGGCCTATCATGCGACGTGAGTTACAACTATGAACAATAGATCTAGGTCTTTGGATGTTTGAATAACGCATTCTCTTAAATCTAAACGGCCTACCATGAGACGTGAGTTACAACTATGAACAATATATCTAGGTCTTTGAATGTTTGAATAATTCATTCTTGTAAATCTAAACGGCCTATCATGCGACGTGAGTTACAACTATGAACAATAGAACTGGGTCTTTGGATAATTGAATAACGCATTCTCGTAAATCTAAACGGCCTATCATGCAACGTGAGTTACAACTATGAACAATAGAACTAGGTCTTTGAATGTTTGAATAATTCATTCTTGTAAATCTAAACGGCCTATCATGCGACGTGAGTTACAACTATGAACAATAGAACTGGGTCTTTGGATAATTGAATAACGCATTCTCGTAAATCTAAACGGCCTATCATGCAACGTGAGTTACAACTATGAACAATAGAACTAGATCTTTGGATGTTTGGATAACGCATGCTCGTAAATCTAAACGGCCTATCATGCGACATGAGTTGAGTTACAACTATGAACAATAGATCTAGGTCTTTGGGTGTTTGAATAACGCATTCTCGTAAATCTAAACGGCCTATCATGCGAGGTGAGTTATAACTATGAACAATAGATCTAGGTCTTTGGATGTTTGAATAACGCATTCTCTTAAATCTAAACGGCCTACCATGAGACGTGAGTTACAACTATGAACAATAGAACTAGGTCTTTGGATGTTTGAATAACTCATTCTTGTAAATCTAAACGGCATATCATGCGACGTGAGTCACAACTATGAACAAAAGATCTAGGTCTTTGGATGTTTTAATAACTCATTCTCGTAAATCTAAACGGCCAATCATGCGACATGAGTTACAACTATGAACAATAGATCTAGGTCTTTGAATGTTTGAATAATTCATTCTTGTAAATCTAAACGGCCTATCATGCGACGTGAGTTACAACTATGAACAATAGAACTAGGTCTTTGGATAATTGAATAACGCATTCTCGTAAATCTAAACGGCCTATCATGCAACGTGAGTTACAACTATGAACAATAGAACTAGGTCTTTGGATGTTTGAATAACGCATGCTCGTAAATCTAAACGGCCTATCATGCGACATGAGTTACAACTATGAACAATAGATCTAGGTCTTTGGGTGTTTGAATAACGCATTCTCGTAAATCTAAACGGCCTATCATGCGACGTGAGTTACAACTATGAACAATAGAACTAGGTCTTTGGATGTTTGAATAACTCATTCTTGTAAATCTAAACGGCCTATCATGCGACATGAGTTACAACTATGAACAATAGATCTAGGTCTTTGGATGTTTTAATAATTCATTCTTGTAAATCTAATCGGCCTATCATGCGACGTGAGTTAAAACTATGAACAATAGAACTAGGTCTTCTTAATGTTTGAATAACTCTTTCTTGTAAATCTAAACGGCCTATCATGCGACATGAATTACAACTATGAACAATAGATCTAGGTCTTTGGATGTTTGAATAACTCATTCTTGTAAATCTAATCGGCCTATCATGCGACGTGAGTTACAACAATATCTACTGTAAACTTGAATAAGTATAGGAAGAAACTATAAAAGGAAATACTGTATTTTTGGTTTATTTCTTACGTGATTGTGATAACCTATTCATCGTGACCACATTTGTAGTAAATAATATATAAACGTATATAACTCTTGCTATGTTGACTTCCATAACTGAAAAACAAGACTTTACTCTCATCACTGATAGGGCTCTGTGGCGGTTGATCCATTTCGTAGGTAACATAAGGGACCCAACAATCATTTAACCAGTATTTTATTATAATTAGTATTATTACTATTATACATGAAAGTTACCTTAGTAACTGTTATGTACACTTTAATTTATTTGTAACCCCATGAAACTTCAATAAGCCTTACTACAAGTAAATACATACAAACTAGTTAATGAAAAAGTGTAGACTAATTTTAATATTACATTTATTATGTGAGCATGTTTTGGCCATTTCTTGTACATTTTTATTTTTATTTTTTTGTAAGTCAAAAATTGGGTGTAGTTGCCAAAAGTTTTTTTTTTTTTTTTCAAAATCGGATATACATTTTGATCAATTTTTTGTTGTTATCATACAAGGATCCAAATAAAAGGCATTGATCGCTGTCGCTCAAAAAATTCCGATTCATGAGTGACCTGTAAAAAACAAAGAACAAAATATGTTATAAGATATTTAACTTCACAAAATCTGATTGATCAGTGATATCTCACAAATTTTAGTTAAATATATAAGATATATAACTCAAAACTCTGTTGAATATCGTCAGTAAAATTATACGAGCCTCTATGCTTTCGTAGTTTACAAAGAATTATAAAATGGGTCAAAGAATTAATGTCTAATATTGCGCTGAAATATCCGATTTAAGGTATCTTTTTTTAATCAAAAAATTGGTTTTAGAAATATCTGTCTGTCGTATGTACAGTCACAAAACTATTAGACAAATATGTACATATTTGGGATATTAGCTATTTATACCGAGACAATTTTGTAAATAATTATTCATTAACTCATGTTTAGGGGGTAATAAAACCTCACGATTTTGATTTTCTTAAAAATGGGCCTTAGCTATTTCGATAATTAGAAATAAAAATAGCTTCATAATCAAAACATATCTTAAAAAATGCAGATAGACTTAAAAGCGTTACCGATTTCGTTGAAATTTTAATGAAATGTGAAAATTAATGACGGAAACCAAGCAACCTATTATTTCTATTAAATATAAATTTATTGAAAAAAGTAATTGATCAAGTTTATTCCAACATTAGTCATCATTTTTGTAGACAACAATAGGCTATTACTCGACGTTTCAAGAATTTGTATCAACGCTCGTAATCAAGTCATAATCCTAAAACATGAGAAACGTGTTGGAAGTAGTAACCTAAGAGAGCAACCTTCAGCTAAACCTAAGTTTGATCTGTCAACTATAACTATATAAACACGTGATTAGAATAACCAAGAAAATAAAAAGGGAGTTCCAATAGGGAACCTTTTGTCCCCTCTGTTAAGAGTTAACGACTGCTGACCTCGTAGCCACTTTTTGCAGCTAATACTAAGCGACTATTGTTCTTGGTTTTTCACAAGTAGTGAAAATTAGTAAAATTTATTACGGTTGAAGAATAATTTATAGACAAACAAAATGAACTTTGTTCACCGTCATTAAAAACTAGAATACGAATATTTAATCAAATACAATTTACGATGTGGGCGTGTTTAAGGCACAAACAAAACTAGTCTATGGCTTCGTAGACCCAATTCAATTTTTAATATTCAACTATATTAATTTTTATTTGTTTAATTTGAGGTTTGATTTAAGTAACAGAACTTAGGAAATTAAAGCATTATTTACCAAATCGTAACATCATTTTACGACTTGATGCTAATATAAAGGCCACATAGTTGTGATTGTAGAAGTCATAGTTTATGACGTCAGATCTTTACAGATCTTTACAAACAGTAAAATAAGAAACAATAACATTAATACAATAAATAAGTGTAATAATAAATCAAGTAATAACGAGAATCATAAGATTTCATTCGGTAGTATTTTCTTTAAAATCATGAACGTGCTCAATTATTTAAAATTGTAATATTTAAATTGGAAACCGAAATTTTTTTAATCATTTAAAGAACATTAAGGGACGAAGCAAATAAATTAAAGTCGAAATGATCTCGAAGTACAGAATGGCTTTTGAGAACAAGTGTTCCTGAGAATTAATTGTTTTAAACGTGTCAAATCTGTTATCTATATTCACTTCTTTTATAAAAGTCATTACCATCTCCAAGACATTGTCAGAATAGAAATAAATGTTCTTCAACTAACAACTCCTTTTACTTTACCCCCCCCCCTTTATTCTTTAAAAAACCACTTGATCTTAATCCATAGTAAAAGAAGGAAGATGACAAAATAAAAAGTCTTGGTCAACTAATACCCTATTAGTGTGACTGTCGAGACAGAACAAGAAAGACTATTTAGGAAAGATTAAAACGTGGAGTTAAAGGTGTAGACACAGTTAGATCGTTGGAAATTGTTACCCCCGTAATCACTATAAGTGAATGTTCGATAGTTATCGATAAATATATACATCATCTATGAACCTTACAATAATTATTCAAAAATGTTGATTTAAAAGCTCTAACGATTTCGTTATAATTTTCATGAAACATGAAGATTAACGTCACAAACAAAGCAGTTTATTATATTATTTTATTAAATATATTATTATTTGTGATTTTAAATTTATTGGATACAATTGATTGTAAACATTATTGCTATAATTTATTCGGACGTTTGCGATTAATTGTGTTTCTAAAAAAGTCGATGTTTGAATGAACTTTCCTAATCAAGTGAAAAGGTTAGATCATGTTGGAAGTAGTAACCAAAGAAAGGAACCCACGGCTAAAATTGGGTCTGAGCTGTCACATAAGACTATATATATATATATATATAAGACGTATATATATACGTGATCTGAAATCCAAAAATCAAAAGAAATACAAAATGGCAATGCCAACGCAGTAATTACTTAACGGTTTTATGAGAACAAACTTTTATTCCCTCTCTCATTATTTTAGACACACGTTTTGTGGATGATGTTAAACTTACAACTAAATATACTCCTGAACAACACAAATTAAATACTATATTTTTAACTGCTTTGAAAGTTATTTTTAATTTATTTAAAAAAACCCAAAATATTTTGTTCAAACCAATCGTGTTAGTATTTTTTTTTTTTTTTTTAATCTCAAAATTATAAGATATTTGGTCACAACCTAAATTATCAAGTTTTGAACACAATATAGTAAATCCTAAGTTAAAATGTCAATATTGCAATCCTCTCCGTTGTAGTACTTAAAAAATACTTTTCTCTTCTTTTAATATTAGTTTTAAGTTAAACTTCATGAAAGGGACTGTAAATAATAAATCTTACTCTATAGAATGCAAAATTAACTGTAAATTACACACTGTATTATACCAATTTCTGAGTAATCACTGACTGATAAAAAATATAGAGGACTCCAATATTGTCTAAAGGACGTATAGACGTTTATCTAACCCTATACGAATAATAATGACTAACCATAGTTATATTTTTGACGTGGCTTTGACATTAAGATAACTAAACTAGGAAATAAAATTGGATTTCCTACAAGACACCTCACCTGAAGTAACTTAACATACGTCCAATAAAGGTATATCTGTGCGAAGGTGGTAATTTTATGTAATTAATTGTCTTAATAAAATCATTACTATAATATACTAACAACTATAAAACACTAATTACAATTGTACAAATGTTCGCACTCCCCCTACATATAACTAAATAATAACCAACCAAAAATGTTTTCACTTGAGATTTTGTAAATATTTGGGTAATTAAGATTCACAATTTACTAAAATTTCAACGATATAGGTATATCCGATTATGATAAATGACGACTTTTATAACAGCCTCAACTCTAGATGTTTTCAATTTTTAATCATAACTCATGAACTATTTTTTTGAAGAGATGGCTACCAATACGTATTATTTGGGTCCTCAGGACTATATGTGAAAAAATTTATCTAAATCATTGGAGTTGATTTTAGATAAAATAAATAATTTTTCTGTTTTTTTTCCTATGGAAGCTTCCCCCAAAATATTAGATGTACAACAAAATGATAAAACGTTTCGCACCAAGGCCCGCATCCAAAATTTGAATAAAATAGTTCCACTCTTTTGGGGTGTACGATAGACAAACATTATTCAAAAAACAGATCTTTCGAAAATAAACTCTACACTATATTAATATTTTTTAAAAGACAGCGATGACGGTTCTTTTCCGTTTCATAATCGTCAAAAATGTCGACCTTTGTTTCTCGACTCCTTACGTTTATAAGAAAAAAAAGTGATTTTCGACAGCGACCACTTTAAAACTTGTTTGTCCTTATCGTATTATTTGTCTTATAGCACACTAGATTACACAAACATCTCCAGCTTTCAATTCTGCATAATGGTACCAACCACTTTGAATAATGATATGGAATTCGTTTTGTTAGCGAGAGTTTACAATCAGGGATAGAAACTATCAGCGTGAGCGGATTGCCATTGAGTGACATACTACAACGTCAAAATTAATGACCAACATTCTGTGTAACATGGATAATCACCTCCAGTTATGTTTTGATTGGAAGTAGTTACATTAAAAACATGTAAAATATAAATAAGGGGTCTAATAAAATAATGAAAGTTCAACTTAAATTTGAATGTATACAAGCCACAATGAGTCAAGTCTGTTGAAGGAAGAGTCAGTAGACAACCTGACCTTGAAGAAACCAATAGGGACCGTACGGGTGCCAAATTTTTGTCAGCTATGATAGCGCTTGACGCTGCGATTCCTCTACAGTTGCATTCGTTTAAAGCATAAATTATTAGACACTGAATTTCATTTTGTATCGCAGTAAAAAGAGCTAAATTTAACGAACAATTTTTTTTTAATACTTCAGTAGTTGTTTTCCTTCCTTGTAATGTCTCACAAAAACAATATTTTTACGAATAAATGTAATAGAAAGATTTCCCTTTCAGTTATAAGAAACTTCAATTAAAAACTAATATTTATTTTGGTACTGCGTTCCTACTGTTATTACAAAAGAAATAATTAATTATTGCCGTTAAAGCAAAACAAAATTAAATAAATAAATAAATGTATCAGCACCGATGAAATAATATTAATGTATCAGTTACACTAAAAATGTTTAAATTGTGTAAACAAAAAACTACGCAATCAAATAAATTACCTATTTACACAACTCTATTACCATTTCTAGATCGCGGTAGCCTCACTCGGGGTTAGTTTCGTTCAAGGAGCTGTTCGAATTGACAACTTTTTAATACCTCTTACTCTCCTATTGGCTATTAACCAACGAACATGATTCGTGATGAATAGTACAACTATTTACAAGATTTGATCAAAACATTGCAATAATTTTATAACTAGTAAATAAACAAGGAACCAGAAATCATCATAGGTTATGATGGGAGTGGTAATGTAACTAAAGCGTGGAATAATCTTCGACTCAATTATTATGTTTCTGAGTTTGGTGTGTTTCTAATTTTCCAGATATTATTATTTAACGAGATTACCTTGTAATATTTGTCTGTTATAGCTTCATTAAGGATTGTACAGTGCATGGTCCTTTATTCCGCTAATGTTGATCGGAGGTGGTGATTTTTCTTTGGTTTGGGTCTTCAAGTTTTCGATCTGTTTTGTATCGTTCCTAGATTTCGATTAGTCGAGTTCCGGGGGGGGGATCTGCTCTCCTTTTTTTTACTTCTTCTTTTTCTTTTTGAAAAACCAGTCAGTTACGCTACTTAATTCGTCCTCATCCGTCATATACTCCATGGTTTCAGCTCCTTCATTACTGCCAGATGTTCCCTGTATGGAGTATATATTCTATGTCTTTTCAGACCTGGTTTTCCTTTTTTAGCTCAGAAACTTCATTACTTAATTTCGTCACAATCTTCTCTATTTCTTTAAGTTTCTTCCTCGACTCCGCATTTTCTTCTTCGTAATCCCTAGTGAATTCAACGTTGGGCGGGGTTCTTTGTGTTGTAATACTTCTTTGAAATGGGTCCTAGTCAAGCAATTGTTGGCCTTCCCCCCCCCCCCAGAATCCAAGAGGCTAGACCCCCTAAGGGAGAGTGGATTCTCACAGCATGTCTGCCATATTACTGGGATAATACTTCCAACATACTCACCTGGGATAATACTTCTCAATTTGTTTTCCATTGCCATGACAAGTTTTCACCTGTAACTCTACGCAGGGACCCTCACAAGGTACTGACAGCCGTCCCAGCTGAGCCCTAGTTTTTTAACGAGGTTATTACTCCTCCCCCTCCTCCTTCCCATCACAAGATGGGCTCCGGGCTTGGGACCGGTATAGCGGAGTTACCTTTTTTTATAAAAAATAAATAAAAAATTCCTCGACATATGGTAAATACACACCTATATACTCTATAAAACTAATTTCTAGAAAACAAGTTATTACAACGTTTCCATTTCTGCTGTCGTTTTCTATTTATTTAATAATTATTGTTAACTGTATATTCCATTTTACTCAACAGTCTGTCAAAACTAACCAATGGCTTTAGACATTAAAACTTAGTGAGGTTTACATTAAAACCTAATAGATTTCTAACATTGTACGTACTTTTTTATTTGTTCAGATTATTTCGCTCTCGTATTTGAAAAGGGGCAAACACAGATTTATATTAACAATAATATCACCCTGCTAATTGAAATAACACTTTATAAAATGTTGCTTCCTAACCAGTCACGGCTCGTGAGTACCTCTATTGGTATACAATTATTAATTTGCAGTTTTTGAGATACACTGTGTCACACACTAGTGTGTTGCTTGCAATATTCATATAATTTAGGCACTGCTTCATCTTCATGTAATGTATTAATTTTGAAACAAAATGTTATTATAGATATTACTGTACTTTAATTTTTTCACAACTTCATAATAAAAGATTACTTTATTGCTCATACTTGTTTTAATACGCTAATTAATTGTTCTTTTTAACTGAAACAATTATTTTCATTTAATTTTAAAATATTAAAATAAACGCAAAACAGGAAGCTTTTTTAAGTGGTTAATATTTAAATAATTAGTCATAATTACTCACGCTGTAATTTTGGCGTTTGTGTTCTGTTATTTACGTTAATTGACTTCAGAATGTGACTATAGAGGGACACACGAAACGTAAAGTAAGTAACCTACTCAACACTAGATCACATATTAATCAATATAGGTATTGAATAAAAACAATGTTGTTAATTGTTTAAACCTAAACAAAATCGCTTTTAATAAATAATATACAATAAATAGTAAATACTAAATATATAAACAAACCATGAGTAAGAACACTGATAATTCAGTTTCTTAACAAATCGTGGAAGTTTATATACAATCAAATCTTATAAATAGGTTCATAGTGCTTACTTGGCTAGAACAAACTCTTCAGCACTACTGTATGTTTGTTTTTCTCTACTCCCAAATTATATGGAATGAATTTATTCGCTTTCTGATTGGCCAAATAAAGAAATTAAAAAACAAGAGCGTATTATAACCCAACCTCCTTAACTTTAAAGTAGAGGTAAATGGAATCTTTAAAATAAAACTTGTGAGAATCCATTTTGTGGCAGAGGATTTCACTGTATATGAAGAATTTTACGATGATGAAAAATGTTCCAAACTTCTTTACATGTATTCAAGGCAAACATTCTTAAGCACATCGTTTCACCTACGGTTGCATAATTTTCTATATTGAAAATATAAATATATATTATCTTACGAAATTTATAATAATAAAAAACAATGTCATCATCTTCACTTCCCAAATGTATACCATGTTATTGAATGATCCTTAGTTTCAGGATACGTTAATTATAGGATCACTAGTTCTAGAGTCCTGTGTTGATAATCCCAGGATTATAATCTCATCATGAAATGCACACAATGGAGTACAAGGGCTCACAGCATCATCCATATTGAGAAGGATAATTACATAGGTTACAATGACGTGCACGTCTACACCAGACTAACCTATGTCATCAAATATAAGTTACGCGACTAAGGAATCACGTGATGATTAATTTTTCTAAAATAAACGTTCAAATTTCTTCAACTTTACTTCCTATTGTATACCACAGTGTATATTGTTTATATTTGTTTCCAATAAATAATCAATTTAATCATATAAAATAATACATTACTCCAAGTAAACACCCACTCCTTCAGAGGTTCACTTATTGTGAGCCGTACTGCCGTAGCAATCCCTAGAGGCTCTTACTGGGTATACACCATTTTTCATGTAAACCTTGGTTAGATTCCTCTCTTTCTTCTTTCCTACAAGTATCTCATGACAAACTCTTGTTCTTTTCCAACCCTGACGCTATTTGAGTAATAGAAGTGTCTTTATTTTACACCCTTTTTTTTATAAGACGATGATGACCGAAAGGGTTTTTCGTTTTAATAGCAAAGAAAAAACATAAACACCGGCTTTTTCACTAGTAGTTCTGTGAACAGTAGTATCTAAGTTTACCATTTTGCCTTTGGACGAAAACTTCCATTGGATTGACAAGATTATTTTTCGGGATCACAGCCATCTTGGGTTAAAACCTGTTTAAGAAAATTTGGGTCATTGTTAAAATTTGAAGCAAAACCTCAACTACTGTAGCAAGAAATACTTTCATACTTCAAAATAGAAGCCTGACATATTTTGCCTGAATACGTTTCATTCCAAAATCTCTAAAACGGACATATTCGTAGACATTTTCGGAATCCTCAAGCCATCTTCCAATTCTCGTGATGTCAGTCGCCGATGTTCGTAAATTTTAGCCTACACTCGTTCAACATTCTCAGATATTTTGTTTGTTGATAGCCTAACTAATCAGAGATAACTTTCAACAGATTCCCTATCATATTTGAAGAGTCTGTCCATCACAATTTTGTCTGCGTTTCACACCTTAAATCATCACTGAAAGCCTTATTAATTAACTGAATATTTTCTGCTGATTAATATTCAAAACCTTTAGCAAAATCTGATGCAGAATTAACTCGGACAAGAGGCAGTCACAGAGGATGCAGTAATTCTGTAAATGAACAAAACAATTATAATATATTTTTATGATTTTGAAATACAACACACAGATATTAATTAGTTACAAATAAAAGTAATCTATTGAGCTAGACAAAAATTAAGCTATAAATGACAACACAATTTGGACTAATAAACGTAAGTGTTATCGTGTGTGTTCAGTGTCGTTATCTATTTTATTTAAGTGTTAAGCCTACACCTGACGAAGCCGGCTGTGAACGGCGATACAGCGCTGTAGTGTTTCTACAACAAAATAAGAATTGCTCTGACTACTAAAAAAAGGCAACTAATATATACATATACATAGTATTTATAGAAGAATCAACGAAATAAAAGGTACAAAAGATTCAACGATATAAAAGGTACAGATGATTCAACAATATAGAATTTATAAAAGAATCAACGATATAAAATGTACAGAAGATTCAACAATATAGAATGTATAAAAGAATCAACGATATAAAAGGTGCAGAAGATTCAACAATATAGAATGTATAAAGGAATCAACGATATAAAAGGTGCAGAAGATTCAACAATATAGAATGTATAAAAGAATCAACGATATAAAATGTACAGAGGATTCAACAATATAGAAGGTATAAAAGAATCAACGATATAAAATGTACAGAAGATTCAACAATATAGAATGTATAAAAGAATCAACGATATAAAATGTACAGAAGATTCAACAATATAGAATGTATAAAAGAATCAACGATATAAAAGGTGCAGAAGATTCAACAATATAGAATCTATAAAAGAATCAACGATATAAAATGTACAGAAGATTCAACAATATAGAATGTATAAAAGAATCAACGATATAAAATGTACAGAAGATTCAACAATATAGAATGTATTAAAGAATCAACGATATAAAATGTACAGAAGATTCAACAATATAATTATAATGTATAAAAGAATCAACGATATAAAATGTACAGAAGATTCAACAATATAGAATGTATAAAAGAATCAACGATATAAAATGTACAGAAGATTCAACAATATAGAATGTATTAAAGAATCAACGATATAAAATGTACAGAAGATTCAACAATATAGAATGTATAAAAGAATCAACGATATAAAAGGTGCAGAAGATTCAACAATATAGAATGTATAAAAGAATCAACGATATATAAATGTGCAGAAGATTCAACAATATAGAATGTATTATAGAATCAACGATATAAAATGTACAGAAGATTCAACAATATAGAATGTATTAAAGAATCAACGATATATAAATGTGCAGAAGATTCAACAATATAGAATGTATTATAGAATCAACGATATAAAATGTACAGAAGATTCAACAATATAGAATGTATTAAAGAATCAACGATATAAAAGGTGCAGAAGATTCAACAATATAGAATGTATAAAAGAATCAACGATATATAAATGTGCAGAAGATTCAACAATATAGAATGTATTAAAGAATCAACGATATAAAATGTACAGATTATTCAACAATATAGAATGTATAAAAGAATCAACGATATAAAAGGTACAGAAGATTCAACAATATAGAATGTATAAAAGAATCAACGATAAAACTGCATAAATCTTTTGAACTTCTGCCTGTCTTCCAATTATGACAGTTTTGTGAGAGGGTTTTACGACTATTTTGTCATATAAAAGAAGAAAATCATAACTATAGGCTAGTGTCAAAAATAATATATACTATGCTTAGAGCTTCCGGGATCTAGTTGGTTACCCTAACATCAAATTAATTTTATATTTACTGGAATAAATCAGTTGTTTTTGAATTTGTTACTTTTTTGTAATTGTAAAGAATATTGAAACGATTTGAATTTTTTAAGAAACAAACAGCTGATTTATATTTTCTTATAGTTTTAACGTATTTAAAAATATTATTCAATCATTACTTTAGACTCAGATTATGTTCGAAAAACGTAATGATATGAGATAAGTTTATACATTTCGAATACAACCTTCCGCCGAGGGAACTCTGCACATTTACTTTTCTCCGTGCCAATTATAGTTCCCCTCGATGATGAAATTTAATATCCTCGATGAAGCCAACCCATTGTATGCTGGGATATAATTATCGATGCAGTGCGATGTTTGCAGTTCTGGAGTGCGTAATTATTGTAAAGCTTTACTCATGTATAGCATAAAAATATTAAACACTTTTGTGTAACTGAAAGAATATGAAAATACAATAAAATACAAATACAGTAACTTTCTCACATACTCATCAACAAGCCCAAAAATAAAAATCCTCGTCATTTTTCCAAATCGTCTCTGTTCTAAGTATACGGGAGAACAAAATAAAATACTTTTTTTTTATGTGTACGTTTTTACTCCATGAATTTTATATAGAAGACAAATCCGTATACCAAAAGTTTAACGAAATTGGTAGTTCCGATTTATATAAATTGGGTCTCTAATTCTTTACCATTTTAAATACGTCCTTTCCGATAACATTCGAACCATTATATTTTGGAGACAACGACTGTTCTTGGAGGCTACTTTCTAGTAAATTTTATGAAAATCGTTTGAACCTACTTTGAGATAATCCACGTTTTGATATATGGAAAAGTTGTATAATTTATTTCATGTTTTTGTACCCTTCGAAAAAATCATATAATTCAATAATTGTTTAAAACTCAAACATAAAAACTAGTAGGCCTAAACGACGAAATTTAAAAAAATTAAATCGTTTAAAACTTCCTAGTTTGTTCACGCCATTTTATTTAATACTTCAGAATGCACTATCTACAAGTCGAAGTACCCGCGTCCATACTATGGAGTAAGGTAATTTTATAGTGGCAGAAATTTTGAAACCGAATATAAAATTAAAAAAAGCCCTAAACGCAAAAGTTGTTTTGGCTAGTTGTAAGTTTATGTTTTCCTCAAGGTTAGTCCTAAATTGTATATCGATTACTTTACGCGTTTAGCTGTAACTGTGTAAGAACACATAAATAAACAGACAAAATGCTAACTAGTCCGAGTTAAAACAGAGGTTTTATTCTCTACAATTTAAGATAAGGTGCTAAGAAAAATTAAAGGAGAATGGTCATTGGCGAAAGAATTTCAACCGTGAGCTCTATGGCATGTTAAAAGAGCACTAGTGACTGTACTAATAAAAGCAATGAGGCATAAATGAGGTGGATAGATAGCCCGCATGCGGAATAAATGAACTATCTAAAAGAACTATGACGCACAGAACATCCTGTCGGGTAAAGACTAAGAGACAGACTGAAACTGATATTTGTTAAGGTGGTTAAAGAAGTCTAGAAAGAACTTCAGCACAAACAAGTACAATGGTGGTTTTACCTTATAGAATAGAGGGGATAAAAAATAATGTGTTCTTAACCTCGACAGGACAATTAATCTTTGATTTCGGAGAAGCTTCATCCACAAAATGATTTATTAAATATTAAGTCTATCTAACTGTATAGTTTTCAAAACTAGTCAAAACCTATTGTCAAGGAGAAGGGTAGATTCTCCTCCTGGATTATTATCTTTTATTTTTAATCTGACTTAGCTTTAAAGTAATATATCGGATTGACAAGAAAGTTTCTTACAAAGAACTTGTACTGAAGCTACAGAAGGATAGAGCAGCTTTAGCAACAGTCTGAGTTTAAGGAGGATTATATCTTCCAACTTGGAGACTGTTCTCTCTTTGTTGGCTTTACTTGGTTTCTGAATTAAAAACTCTTTGTCACGTAAATTAGTGTCGCATTATTGATTATATTTTTTTATAACTAAAATAGACGAAAAGGAGATATTATACTACTATTAATATTAACTCCTTCATTGAGACGTCCACTTTATATAAACATTATTGTATGTATTAACACATTTAAGGACCCAGATATCTAAGAAATAGGGAGAACCACTACAACTGAATTCAATATAGATCAAGAAGTAATAAAAAATTGTAATTATGACTTGGAATTACATCCCTCAAAGGGTTAATATACCATGTGTCCAAAAAGTCCCCCCCTCTTATTTTTTTATTAATGGAAATAGACAGATTTGCTCTGGAGAAAGTTTAGATAACCAAAGGAGGAGTTTTTTGAAGTATCAAAATTTTCAACCCTTACCCCAAAAATGGGGTAGTTAAGGGGTAAGTCAAGAATTTTAAATAGCAACCCCTATTGAGTGATACTTTCTTTTAAAGGTCTTTTCAAAATAAGAATAATGGCGCATACCCAAGGTTTCTAAGTTTATCTTACCCAACATAGCAACGAATCGAATTGTAAATGTTAACATACAATCTCCGGTTGTTTTTATTAGATTACAAACTGATCTATGTTGGTAAAATGATGGTAAGAGCCTTACCTTGTTTTTTTGGCTCATATTAAGTTCTTGAAATGGCTACCATTTATTTTTTGGCAGAAATAGATTCTGGACTCAAAAGCTTGTTGTACATTTCGTAACATTTCCGGCCTAATTATTAACGTAAAATTCACAATTCGATTGGTTGCTATGTTGGGTAGGATGAACTTAGAGACCTCTGGTTTGCGCCATTATTCTTATTTTTAAAAGACCTTTAAAATGAGGTATCACTCAATAGGGGTTGCTGTTTAAAATTCTTGACATACCCCAAACTACCCGATTTCGGGGGTAAGAGTTGAAAATTTTGATACTTCAAAAAACTCCTCCTTTGGTTATCTAAACTTTCCCTAAAGTAAATCTGTCTATTTCTATTAATCTAAAAAATAAGAGGGGGTGGGACTTTATGGACACATGGTATTTCTTACAATTAAGAAACCTAATAGCCTTAGTTCTTTCAAATAATACTATATAATGTTATATGATTATCTTATTTGCACTCTGGATAACATATACTGATTATAGCTGGTTATGTTGTGAACAAGATAAATATTTTAAAATTACATGTTTTTTATGTTATATACACTTGTGCACATTTTGTATAAAATAAAAATGATTAAACCTTTTTTATTTTTATATTGTTACATGTAAATATACAAAAATGAATAACAATTTGTTAATATGTTAAAAATGATAATACTTTACAACAATTCGCATTAACCTGTTATTCAGAGAAGTTTAACTACAATACGCTATTATTTATTTGTTTGTTAGAACTTGATTGAATTTAGTCATTCTCCTTGAAAATGTTTGCATCAACCTGAATCCTGCTTATTTTAAAAATACGGTATTAATGTAGACTATTTAAGATAGATTTTTATATATAAACAGATGTAAAAACCACATATAAGAAAACAAGGCAGGCAATGGTACAGTAAAGAAATTAATGTTTCAAATTGACAACATAACTATAAATAAAAACGTCTGTGTAAACATTGCTCATAGAAATGTAGAGTATGTACCTAAAGTTTATATTTCATTGTCTATATTGTGATGGCATTGGACTGGTCATACGCCTTGACTGCTGCTATCTAGTCACTTTAGTTCAGTGTCAAGAAGGTTGTGTATATGTTAGTCCTTGATACTTCTTGTTTGAAAATATTTATTGCGTAAAATCGTGTGATTTATTTCATTAGAGTGAGAGCAAAAAGAGATTATTGGTTTTATACCTTCTATAACTTTAGTTTTTTCCCCAGTGTGTTCGTTAGGTTTTAACGATAGTAACAATAGTTGAAAGACAGTATTTTCTTTTCCTTAGATTAAAGTTTTAAAAAAAACCTTGTACAACAGTGGAGCTAATTTAGTATAGTAGTGTTCGGAGCTCCGGTACTTTCCTTAAGACGTATTTCCAAAAAAAAAAAATTATTTTGGGGGTTATGGAAGCTAGACGAGGTCAATGTACCTCTGGTACCTAAGGTTTAAGAAAAACGATGTTTGAAAAGTAGAAAGGGTCGCCTGTTATTATTATGCAATGGACTCATCCAGTTGCCTAAAGTTGATTTTATAATTAAAGTATTATAAGCCTAGGTCGTGCGATAACCTAACCTAACAATAACAGCTAACTAAATAGTGTAGTAGTAAACATTAAAGAAGATTTTATTTCGTACGTTCTTCGTTTTCACTATTCATGCAGCCGCTTTAGATAATATGGAATTTTTTTTCCCCACATCAACCTCCTCATTTACCAAAACCGGCCACAGAATGTAGCCTTGTCTTCTTTTATTTGGTTTGTATATTGTATTCATTTTTTCTGTTACTTGATATTTATTATAAATATTACTTGGGGTGAAATAATTAATGGCTTGATAAAAGTTATGAAATAAGTCCTGGTTAGCTACATTTTTCCATTGAACTTGTAACATTCAATCGATTTAATTACTAAATTACCTTCTAACACAACATATTTTAAACTATTTTCTCAATTTCAATTCGTAAAAGAATTTATACTACGGTTATCTATTTTGATAGTTGGACGTACTGAACAAGAATGACTCTTAGCCAACCTAACGAAGCTAGTTACAGGTAGTTTGTATGACCGCACGTGTCACAAATGGGATGGATAGAACAATAGGCAACCCTTTTGCCTCGTCCAGTTTCAATAATCCATTTTTCGTGTTTACATAACTTTGTTTAAATCCACATTTTTTAAAAGCTAACGGTTATTCCAAACGTATAACTTTTGATCTATCAATTGTAAAGGAAACTACATCCTGGATACGTTCTATTACTACAACTGAAATTAATCTGGCAATATAACATCTATAAAATGTGAGTAATCCTAAATTTTAATTTGAAATGAGTACCACAACCGTAGACTTCTGTTCATTGTTGGAAACTTTTGTTTATTTATTTTTATCATTTGATTCAAAAACAATTGTAAAACTTAAAATTGTTTAATTTGACACCTGCTCACGTAATACAACAGAAATAAAATAAGTGTAAACTTAAAACAGAAACTCGCAAAGCTGAAACCCTGTAACACCAAAAGACAAGCGTCGCCTGCATTATATAAGAAGTTGTCTAGTAAAGCGTAAAGAAATAGTGCTTATCTTAAGAATAGAACACAGGTAGAAAAATGTTGTAAAATAAAACTAAGTTTTAAAATACAAACAATATGAAATATTTATACATAAAAATCAGAATTGTTATATACGTCAATAATTGTATTCTTAATTCATTTTGGTCACAGTTAATTCTTCCCATTTATTAGTTTTACCATCACGTTTGAAACCTTAATAGGTAAACTGTGATTTCAAAGCTCTGTTTAGTGAAACATAATTCTTTGTAGACTTCAGAGTTCCAGATAACATGAAGTTTTTTAACTATTTGAATACTTAATTAATACGTGGTTACTTAATTCCCGTCACAGAGATTAATAAAGGGTTGTCAAGATTATTTTTTGTGATTTGTCATTTTATTACTGGACCTTATTTGTTTACTTGTATTTTTTATAGTGGTTTGGGTCATTGATTTGGTAGTTCTTATTTTGAGATAACGTGTGTGTTTTTCTTTTTCCACATATTACTCACAAACCAGTATTTTTGGAAAGGTGGCACCCAATGTTTCATTTGGGTACTTAGAGGTTATACTTGATCGAAATCGTTAAAGCCGAATTTGAGAAAAACGTGTTTTATAACAGCTACCCCCAAGTTTTGAGTTATCGATAAGATGAAAATAATTTCCCAAAATATTCGAATTGGATTAACATCCTTAAAATGTTTGGAGTGTAGAACACTGACCAAAACTGAACGTAAAAACTGGAAATCTTTCTTTCACTCAACACAAACTTTCTCTATAATACGTATGTGAGAAAGTAATAAAAGTATTTAAGTGACAAAGTGATAAATAAAATACCTGTCGGTCACAAATACAAAGTGATCACCTGTCGGTGATCTTTACCTAATTATATAGGTATGGAATTTCTACTTTAAAATTCGGAGGACAAAGTAAGATTGCAGACACTTCACATACATTCTGTATTGTATCTGCATGTGATATGCTTTAAGTCTACTGTGTCCTCGCAACTCTTTATAGAATACATTCTGACATTAGTGTTCCTTAAATGATATAAAAATGTATATTTATTATTTTAACGTAGTTACGCTACATCCACGAATTAGTTATAAAACTGTTTGTATTGTATTTCACGTATGTACGTTAAACTCGATACCGGCGTACGTTAACAATTATTACATTCACCGCCAGGGAACGCGCAGAATGCAAAACTAACAAATAAATCCATTATGCAAAATCACTCCTGGTATTTCACAGTATCTGCAACCCCACACGAATTCCCACCCCCTATGATGGATTGTCTTTCAACCCTTATAGAATAATTCTCATATTAATTTACACTAAAGTCGTTCACTTCTAAACATATATGTTTTTTATTAACAGCAAGTAGTTTTTTTAACTCTCTTTTTTATGCTGTTCTTTGTTTATATTTTTACTACTTTATAACGTTACATTTTAGTCTGACGTATATAATTAATTCAGAAAATATCAATAGAAAAACGATAGAAATATTGATGAGGAATAAACCGAGGTCCTGTTTTTCTGATGATGTTGGTTTAGATTTAGAAGGTCCTTCAAGTTCGATGCATTGTGAGTACGGGCGTAACAACCCCGAAGTATCATACCTGGATCTACAATTTTATTCAAGTATTCTTTGATGCTACAATTCATGATGATTTCACTGATTTCTCCTACGGATACTGATTAGAAATACCTCTTCAAGTCTACTGTTATAAATCAGGTTTAATACTCGTACATAATAAGGAGTTATAGAGCATAAAACACGATTTCAAGTGATAAACCTAGAGCATAAAACAACTGAATAATACAAACATAGCCTATATATAGCTATGGACTATATATATTTGTTCTCTGTTTGAAGTTATTTGTTAATGATGGAAGTTCAATTTTATTATTATACATTTTTCGGACAATTGCCATCATTTGTGTGTTAAAAATGTATTAAGGTTAGATATTAAGGTTGGTGGTGTTCTTATTTAATTTTACTTCTCACATAGGTTTAGTTTCTAGTTTCATGTTTCTTTAGTTTTTAGTCACTTTAGTCACCCGAAAAATGTATAATAATAAAATATATATTTATATTGTCGAACGACGTCTATTTGTTTTCATAAACAAAAATAATGTTAGCAAATTATTAAAACATATTAATAATATGAGCCATTGTTTATAAATAACTATGAAAACAAGAATAATTGTGTATTACTTGTCCCTTCTGTAACTAAAAGTTTGTAAAACTATTGTTTAAAATGGTGGAACAACTTTAAAATCTCAATAATGTGTATTTTATCTGTAGGAGAGAAAAATATTTTCTCAAGACTGACATTAATTTGTATTCCTTGTGTGTTTTTGTAATGAAATGTGCAATATGGCGGCCCAATCTGACACCTCTCTTCATTAATGTCAATCATTCAGATATAAACACTATTGTCTGAATTGACGAAGTTAAAGGAAAAATTTTTGTTTACAAATTAACTACTACACACTTTGTTTCACTTAGAATTAATATTTAGTTCGTGTACTTTCCTTCCTTCTTTTACAGATTTTTAGTCTCTCTCTCTCGTCTCTCTTCTCTCTCTCTCTCTCTCTCTTCTCTCTCTCTCTCTCTCTCTCTCTCTCTCTCTCTCTCTCTCTCTCTCTCTCCTCTCTCTCCTCTCTCTCTCTCTCTCTCTCTCTCTCTCTCTCTCTCTCTCTCTCTCTCTCTGTCTCTGTCTCTGTCTGTCTCTCTCTGTCTCTGTCTCTCTCTCTCCTCTCTCTCTCTCTCTCTCTCTCTCTCTCTCTCTCTTCTCTCTCTCTCTCTCTCTCTCTCTCTCTCTCTCCTCTCTCTCTCTCTCTCTCTCTCTCTCTCTCTCTCTCTCTCTCTCTCTCTCTCTCTCTCTCTCTCTCTCGCTTTGCTCGTGTCTGAGACTCGTATATGGTATTTCTATTCAAATTATATTTACTTAAAATATGAAATTTTAATACATTATTTCTCGTATTCAAAATAACAATACATTTTTGATACATAATTATACATCAGATTATTATCATTGAATAAAAATATCTTAATAAGGACTATAGATCTGTCGACTGGACATTGCTCAGTGAGATATTTTCTCTGTAAAATTGAGTTGGTAGAACAAGATACCTACGGAATCGATTTTGTTCCAATAGGAAGAAGTCGGGCAGAACGCTTGAGCTAGTTTAAAGTGTTGCTCTGTGGAGGTTCCGTGAATTTAGTTGGGCTTCAGCTTAGGAAAACGAGAGATAATCAAGGCAGACTTGATGGGAAAGCTGAGGTATCTCATCCAAGACTGCAGGAAAGTGTAGATCCAGCTAAGATCCTCCAGTACTCACTATAGGTGAGCCTATGATGATATAAATTTATTATTACTTTCTATCCATAGTCGGTGTGTATTGCTGCAGTCCTATAGACTGTCACAGATTAGAGACAGTTCCGTCTCGGTCTCGCTAAAGTTGCGCAATGACGTGCAGCAAAAGGAAAGTTCCTTAGAGACGGAAGTAGATATGGAGACACTTGACATCAATTTGCTTACCCATCACATGACGTTTTATATACTAAGTGTATGTGAGACAGTAAAAATGGCATAAAGCTTCTGTAAATGATGTATATCATAAAGTAAAGTAGGGAAGCAATACGTAAGGCACCAAACGCTACTTTATCCCATGGGAGTGCAAAGTCCTACTACTTAAGTTGTTATTCAATCAACTGCCAGAACTTAGGTTACTCTTAACTAGTTGCTTGTAACCTATAAATTGGACTTTCATTTGTATTTTTAATTCGATAGGGTTCAATATGATGAAACTATAATCATTCATATCAAATTTGTTAATTTCGTTATCACGTATAAACGACAACGACGACGGTTGATTAGTTTTCGTTTTCCAGAGGCTACAAAACGTCAATTCCAGTAAAAACTGGCGATAAGCTTTATATTATTACTTATTATTCAAAAGATACAAAGTGAAGTCACAGAATTTCAGTATACTAAGAAAACGTAACGGCGATGGTTTTATTTCCCTTTACAATAGATTATTATTGGTAAAAAAGAACAAACTCATTTCTAACAAAAATTTGTTCTGAGAATTAATTATCTACGTATAAAATAATGAACTTTAAGTTCAGATCTAATATTAAATTTCCACGACGTAAATTCATTATTGTTTCTAAGAGAACTGCGTATAGTTTTGTTAAACATTTTACACTTTTGTATATATATTCAATTTATTAATAATACAGTTTTTTGTATTTTTTTTATTTGTTTGCAAATCCTTTGTGATTGAATGTGATTTATAATTAGGTCTTATGTTTATCTCATTTTCGTGTTTAAAACTAAATTAATTTCAATCGTTTAAAAAAAGAAACGGTTTAATTTTAGTGATTTTTCCTCCTTAATACTACACACCTAGACGCCTTCAAAGTAGTGCCTGCGTTCAGCACAATATCAGAGAGCCCAGTATTAGTGTTGACTAGTAGCACTATTTATTAGTGCCGGGAAGGGGGACGTTCATACCTGGATGAAGGGACTCCAATCCAGCAAGCATAACATTGCTAAAATTTATAGTACATTATGAAGCACCGATTACAATAAAGGAAGAGTTAACATCTTTAAAAAGTAATAAAATAGGTGTTTAAACTATCAATCTATAAAATGGACGCACAAGCTAATACCAATTTGGAAAGGTGGATACACAAACGACACAAGCTCTTACTGGATATGGATCCTTGACAGTATATCTACAGATCCATATAACTGAATGATGCTAGATGCATTAATTGTGGAGCAGAGGAGGATGCTCTTCTATTTCGATAGATGGAAACCTCACTAGGACACCCTTGATGAGAGACTCGAAACAGATCTAAGCTCAACGCCATTATCTCCACTACGCTAAAGACCAACGAAACGTGAAATTTTGTAGAGTGGTATGCGTGAAATTTACCTAGTCTAAAGAAGATGAACTGTGAAAAATCTGAACAGTAAAGAAAGCGCATTGTTATCCACAGTAGTCAGCAAGACGAGACGTATTACTGAAAGATGTATAGCCAGTGACGACCATTATCAAATAGGGCGAGAATAGTACAAATGGTGTGATATACCTCAGAGAAATAAATATACCTCAGGGAGAACTCAAAACCTCTTATGGTCCAGCAATGCATGCCGAAACTCCTAGAGAAAAAACCGATCAAAATGTTGTACTCAATTCTAAAAACATTTAAATGAAATCATAAATACTTGTAGGTTTAACATCTGCTTCACAATTTAAAAAAAGTAATAAATCTAAGTAATTGAAATACACATGTTACAGAAAGACATTTTAAAGCTGTCATTTGATTAAAGTTGTAACTTTAGTAAAAGACAACATTTAACACAATTGTTCAGACTTTATTAGGTAGATAATCTTGTCAAAATTTTGGTTATCTAGTGTTGTTTTCATTGGTCATTTCTTGTGATACATTTCAAGAAAACAATACGATATACATCTGTTGCGTGTGATGGTTATAATAGTTACGTCACTCAGCTGTCATATTGGCAACAATAACTGTCAGGAGAACGGAATCTAAGTCTATGTATTATTAACTATGTTTGATGTTTGGGATCAAAAAGAGAATCAATGTGTAATCCACAAAAAACTAATCCGTCATGAGCTTAAATTTTAAACGTCATTACTCATTATTTGGAAGTAAATCTATCACTGATGATGACAACCATCTATTGTATTTTAATAATGTGATTTATAATAATAATGGCGATTGTGACAGTTTTACAAATTTGAGTAATGGATTTTGTCTTCTGTTTTTTTTTTGTGTGTGTGTGTGTGTGTGTTTTTTTCGTGTTCAAACCTTTTTAAGATGTCCTGTAACTTTTATACCCTCTGTACGTACATAAATATATGATTGAACCGTGAATCACTTACTGTTACTGTTTGTAGACTAAACAATTACGACAGACTACAAAAATTTTAATTTGATTGTAAAATCCATTAGCCACAACCCCTCTAGTATAAACAGACCAATACAATTTTTAGATCATCAACGAATGTTGAAAACTACATTAGTTATATTAACAGAACATGAAAGAGAGGGATCTAACCATAGACTACATGAAGAAATGTGTGGATACATCTAAAGCTTGTCACGCCTGTACTCACTATAAGTGAGCTACTGAGGGGAAGAATATCGAATTAGTATATGGAAACGTGAAATAGAAAGATATCTGGACAGATAAAAGATGGTAAAGTGTGATGGTAAAGATCAAAATTGGAATACTCAGATTTCTAAGATACATTAGAAGAATGGATGGGGAGGTAGGTCTTATCAGGAGACAGGAAGCAGAGTGTGACAAGGAAGAGGTGGCAGGTGTTAAAGAGGGTTGGTGTGTGAGGGGTTGGAGACAAAGAGATGCCTAAGAAGGGAATGTAGATAGGTTGTTTTAAAGACAAAAGACCTATGACTTTACCACCACGGGGTTAGGTAAATGTTATCAATATTATCTCAGCAATCGTTAAAGATGTAAAATGGTGTCATAATAATTTTTCATAAAAATAATAATTAGTGCATATTGGCTACCAAGATTGTGTTAGATAAATTAACTTAATTAGTCCGTTTGCAACTTTCTGTTTTTACAAATGATTATTAGTTTGGACAGAGTACTGTCATCATCAGACCTTCACTAAAGCTTTTTAAAGAACAAATATCCAATTAAAATTAATTTCCATTCAATTCTTAAAGATTTATTTCAAAAACGGACACATGTTAACAAGTTTATAAAAAGTGAACACATCACAAACACAGTAAAAAAAAAAAAAAAACCTTATAAATTGAACGTAAAAGTTGGTGGATCTCACTATTTAAGAACGTTCCTTCTTGAGTCTAAAGTTGGAACTCTGTTGAAACTAGTAATCATTTGTAGAAACAGAACATTGCAGACGAACAAATTATGGTAATAATTTATTAAAGTATGGTTTAAATTTTTAAAAGGGTACATTCAATTTAAAATGGCGGATAGATATTTTCTTATGTGTAACCTATTCTACTACTGTACAGACAGGACGATTAAGGAGTGTGACACATAATAACAATATCCTTGCTAGTCATTTTGTGCACTTCTTCGTTGATCGATGAATGCACAATGTGCCTTGCGCAATCTATATGAGCTTATAACTTCGATCCCGATGTTTGCGGTACAGCTTCCTTTATCAAAAGGCGATGGAGCGCCTAATACGCCAAGGTAGGCAACTTATCATACTTAAGTTCCATGTAATGCGGACTTAACAGGAGGTCTGAATAAGTAAAATGATCACAAAACAACTGTCCGGAAATTCTTCGTTTGGCGTCAGTCCAGCCGTTTGTGTACTTTCTATAAAAACTTATATATATCTTATGTCATCTTAAAAAAGAAGAAGAAACCTCTAACCCTCAAATCCATAATTGAATCGGTGTAGCAAGAGAATATGTTTTGGTTAGATGAAAGTGATGATAAAGGTGAAAGAGAGTGATTTAACTCAAGATTACATCAAGAAATGTGTAGATTCAGCTAGAATATCTCAGGATTGGCATACCCGTACTCACTATAAGTTTAGTTTATATACGAAACAATTTCGAAATGTCGTTTATTTAAAATATTTAACTCCGAATATCTCTAATTTTTTGAAATTTTGATATTTTATTAGGAAATAGAGAAATATATTTATTTCTAAACTAGATTAAAATGTAACTAAGATGTAAATATTAAAAAAATCTTTATATTTGACTACAACGCCATACATTCCCCAGGCTTGCTAATGTGTACATTTTTGTTTAAAATAAAGATCATATAAGATTTTTGATTTTTTAGAACAAACGATCCCAAACTTTAGGAGCGTTCGAAAAGTTACAAGTCAGTTATTTTTTTTTAGACATATCTCAGTTATCCCATAATCTACAATAAAATAAACTTATCAAACAAAATATCTGTATTAAAGATATTTTCTCACAATTACTGTTTTCAAGTTCATATATTTTAAATAAACAACATATTAAAACTGTTTTCTTATAAATCTTTTTAATAGACACGTTAAAGAATATTTTGCCCGCGAAATATAAATCCGATTAAAAGATAAAAACAACCCGAAAGGAACCGTTCGAAACATTTGAAAATTTTTATTTATCTAAACAACTTTCATTAAAAAAAGTTTATCAATAGATACAGTTTAAAAATTTGTTGATTCAATATTTTTAGTTGGAAATGAACTTTCATTATAAATTGTTACCGTAGTTTTATTTCTAACAAAAAAAAAGAAATTAGAGGGTCCAATTAAAATCCCTCCGGGTCTCACTAACAGTGAGTATCAGAGTGGCAATCTCGATGAATCCATCTGGATCTACATCTTTTTTCACGTATTCTTGTGTTAGATTTCTCTCTTTCATCTTTCTCTCTTGGTGAACTTTTTTCTTTCTCTCCCAACCCTGACGCTATTAGAGTTTTAAATAGCAAATTTATTATATTTTCTTCATTTTTTAAGACTATGATAATCGAAAGGTTTTTTGTTTAAAAAAAAAAACAAAAAAACTCAGTATGTTGTATCTTTAAAATTTGGAGAGATATCACTATTGATCCACTTAAAACATCCTTTATATTCTATTTTCCGATTGTAAGATATTTAATATACCAACCTTTCGACGATTTTTTCTCCGTCAGATTCAAGCAAAATATCTGACAATTATCCAAAATGAAAGTTCGTATATTTCAATTTGTAAAGGAAGCCAATATCCAATCCATAAAACAACATGTGCGTTCTATCAGCAGTCCAATATCTATAATAAATATTGGACGTCAGATTAGCTCCGATAAAGCAGAATATTAAAGCAATAAATTATAACTTCTTCCATTACTTATCAAATCTGTTTGAGCAAGTCATGCGTACGCTTTTTCTTGAGGGTTTGAAATATTTTAAGAAAACAAGGTATTGGGTATTTTGAACTAAGGGAGGGCAAAAATTATACAGGGTGTCCAGTAATTACGGGATCAAACTTCACCAGGTGATTTTTCAAGTCAAAATATACAAGAAATTTCTAATAAGGTATAGTCTTATCTCGCTTAGTTTTCCGTCTGTCTGTCTGTTTGTGTTTTTTACTAAAACATTTTTATCTTCATTTTATAAAGGTATAAACCTAAAACTTTACATACATGTTAGTATAACAAAGACCAATAATTAAAAAACGTTTTAAATAATTATCACTTCCTGTTTCAAAATGGCGGCTATACTAAGTTTTCTAAGCTTAATAACTCAAAACCCTTATATATATATTAACCTTATTTGATGTGTTTTATATATATATATATATTCTGGGTGAGTTTTAAGTTACTTCTCCTCTACCTTTTTTTACATGGTTTAAGTTTAAAAAAGTTGTAAAAAAATTAATAAATAATAAAATAACAACTCATCATCTTTAATTCCAATTGCGCCATCTTTTTTTAGCGCAAAATGCGGAATTAAACGACGTATCACATGACCCTCTCCTTATTAAAATATTTTAGTTGACTCCTTCATCTTGGATTTACGGTGATCCCCTAAATTCTTTTTAACACTACAAACGATAGTTCTTTCAAGTGTCCAACAAAAAGATTGTAGGAAAAAATTCGGGAATAAACTTTTAAAAAGTACAGCGTTAAAAAGCGGTTCTAGTACGGTACTCTTTCGTAAACTGTAAAACCCCATCATTTTCGATAGGATGAACCTCTTACGGCACTGTGCTCCACTAACAAATACCTTTAATTTGCTGTTCATATTGACCTATGCTCTATTACAAGATTTTCTTCTGAATTTCTGTGGGCGACACCCAATTGTAGTTCGACAGTCAGTGAACACATCAAAACCAAGATATTTAGGTCCAATATGAATATACGGAGTAACATTTCCTAACTTAAACCATATAATAAGGTATAGGGGAAGGGACTTACAAACCTACCCAGTAAATATGAAAAAATAAAACAGCTGTTTTCTGAGTATTCAATCAGTTGTTATTTTCAAACAATTACTTGTATTTGTAATGGCCAAAATTAATAATTTTTAAATGTATTTATAAAATACTGAAACCTTTAATTGAAATTCAAGCTCTTTAGTTTAGTACCATTAATTGTTTATGCTTTGAAAATAATATAATAAATCAGTGACAGCAAATACAGTAAACAATAAAGTACAAATTATTTTTAATATATAGATTATAAGATAACTGAGTTATCGTTATACAAAATTCTTGATATATATAACTACAACATTCATAAAATTAACTAACATCTTCTTAATGTGCCCATTTTTTTTAAATAGGAGATAATTTGAACAAAAGATAACTAATTTTATTAGCATTTGAGTTGTTCCGAGTCTATTAGTAAGCAATTATTTTTGACCGATAACTTATTGTAGTCCACATACATATGTATCATTTCTTCTCTTACTTCTTACCGTCCTCTATTATACTTTTAAAGTCGACATGAAACAGAAACTGTCCGTCCATCGTTGTCGTTATCTATACGTAAACAAGATAACGTCCACAAAAATAAAGATAAAATCATGAAATTTATATAAAAATTCACCAAAATTCGATGTCTCACGTGTTAATTCTACTCATAACTCGATACAAATTTGCAGATTTCAATTCAATGTGTAATGGTACCAACTTAACCTGTCTACGATGACAAATAGAGAAGTTATCGTCAAAACATTGTAATTTCAATTTTAAGAAACAGCAAAATAAAAAATTACTTTCCTCGTGATCGTCATAAGCAAATATCCTTCAACTCCTAAGAAAATGTGATATTTGTATAAATTTTAAGACGCGGCAGTGACGAGTCACGGACACATGCTTGGAGATTACAGCATCATTCACGTATAATACAGCTTTAAAACCCACCAGAACTGAGACACTGACACAAGCGATTAGAGACTGTTAAACATATCTACTATGCTCTATCGAGACGATATGATGTTCTGTTCTAGATGACGTCAGGAAGTAGTGTTACACAAAATTAAGAAATTCAGAAAATCTTTGTAACAACTGTTTTAAACAAACTTACCTTAATAGGTGACAGCTTTTACATATAATACGATTTAACATTTCCTATAAAGCCTAAAAAAACAACTTTTAGTTATTACATTTAGAAGATCTGTTTGTATACTTTATATAATCGGGCTTGCTAAGTAATACAATCTACTTGTTTTCAATATTTTATGAAAACCATATAATTGAATAAATTTACTTCAAAATGTAATTTGAATACTTTTTTTCAGTTTTCGATTTTTTTTTAATCTATCACCACGAAGGATGTATGCCCAAAGAATTTGTTGCACCTCTTTTTTTGAATTTGGGAAATAAAAATAAATCTTTTTGTAGATTTGTATTTCCACATTTTAGTTTTTTTTTTTTTTATTTATTTAATCCTGTTGTACTTCATTTAACCTTTGTTGACCTTAATCAACTACCTGTTCTTACTACACTCTGCATAACACCCCCTCATCGTAAGTTTTTTTTTTTTTTTAATCGATTTTATCACTTCTAAATGACCAATACAAGTCAATCCCAGTACTGTCATTAAACTGACGCATGGACGTTCAACATTTATTGACATACTACTAAATTGCTCATCTTCATGGAACGGTATGAAGCTCTGTAATGTTGATATCTAACAGCATATCCCACTTATGGTAACTTCATGAATAACACAGCGTATTACATTGCTCACGCTTGTCCGACAATAGCGCATTCTGAACGTTAACCCACAAAACTACAACTGTTCAACTCATACATTGAGCCTTACATTATTTGGGACTTCTTCTTAGACATAAATGTAATTCGTTCACACATTTTAAGCTTGTAAATGTAAAAATATTTCTCTAAAACCCCGATCAGTTTTATTTCTTGAAATAACCCAGAATAGATTTGAGTTAATGTATTAGGAATGAACTTAGATCTGCCACCCCCAGCAATGTGTTTAAATTTACATTGATATTAACCTGGATGGGTAGATTCAAGTCTCTGTACTAGGGTCATTGCACACACACTTACTGAAAGTTAAGATTGTCTTTGCTTACATCTGCAATGGTAATACGTTTATACAACTTGTGATTTTGTTAACAGTATTTTGAACGGTCTTTATTTTCGCCCTTGTAAATAATCATAATATAGTAATAATAAACTAATTTGTGGATTATTTTTTCCTTTTTAATTGTTTACATATACAACAGAGAAAGATATATAATTTTGGTATGTGAGTATATTTTGGTAATTTCTTATAATATCCTTATGATCATAATATAAGACTTTCATATTTATTTCTTTAATTTTTTATAACTTAAAATTTTAGGGTGGCTGTCATGAAAAAAAAAACACAAAAATTAATAACGATTTTGGTTAAATTAAACGAAACGTATTTTTGAAATCTCTCCAAAAATGGCGGTTTTTGTGTTATCGGTTTACTATCAAAATAACGAGCATGGGAGCACTATAAAGTATACAATTTCTCAAAACTGGCTACACTGATTTTGTTCAAATTTTAATGCAAAATGAATATTAATGATCCAAACTCGAGTGCAAAATTTTAGATGCAAGTACTTCAGTTCAGAAATAATTGTTGGGGGAAAACAAACCTTAACCGCCGTCATTAAAAACTCGATTTAAATCAATCGCTGAGGACGCTTTTTGACACAAGGAAAACAATTTTAAGCTATTAAATGATTTTTTTTCAAAGACAGCGCCCATGGTACATTTTCACTTTTTCATTGACAACTGACTTTTTATGAGGAATAATTTTGTTTGGTTATTATATCAATTGTAATAAATGGGTCTCTGAGAAAGTTTGTGCAATGTTTTTGCGACTATTATTAACAAAAGTTTGCTCTCTAGAGATTAAATTATTCACGTCCAAAATAATGAATTCTAACTTTAGATACAGTATTAAATTTCCACCGTGCAATTTTAACATTGCTTCTAAAGGAACTGTGTATATTTCCATTAAAACATTACTTTCTGAGATAATCATAGACAAAGCTTTATAATAAAACGAAAAATGTTTTATTACGAGTATTTATTGTTTCTTATGAACATGCTTCATAAGTTTATATAATGATGTTTACAGTTTGTCTGACGAGTTTTTCAAAATTAGGTGATTTATAGGTTCTAACTGTTTAACCGCTTATTAATATTATCTTGGGTTTTGAATAGACCTTGAGTTTTGAGTTCAAGACAATACTTCAACAATTTAGAAAATCTTAGCTTTGTGTTTTTATAGCAGCTAGCCCTAAATTTTCAGTTATTAAAAAAGTGAAAAGAAAAAAAAATCGACTAAAAATTCGTCACACACCAAATTTTATTAAAATCGGTCCAGGCGTTTGAGCTGTAACCTCTACACATAAAACAGACTACAGACAGAAAGACTCACGACAGACAAATTTCCAAGAACCATTTTTGAACTAACGATGCTGCAAAACAGATATGTCGTCAAAAATCGTTATCATATAACTTTCTTTATACTGCGTATTTGTGAGAAAGTAAAAATAAGCTTGTTGTTGTTTATCAATAATAATCATGTATTGTGAAGCAAAACTAAACTTCCCTTTATTTATATTATTTGTAATGGTATTGAGATTTTATTACTTCACATTCACTTGGTTTGGAGTCATTCAGTTTGGAAAATAAATTAACTCACACTAGTATCATTTTTAGGATATTATGAAAGGCGTGGGGAACTAGAAATTTTAAACTGAGAAATCTCTTCAAAATATTTAAAACTTTAATATTATGTTTAGGATATAAATATTTAAACAAATTTCACGCATAATTTTGTCAAAAAGTTTGTTTTTCTTTCTCCGTTTGTGATAAAATCACAATTTATAATAAATAAATAAAGATATCAAACTAATAGTGTATAAATTATGTCACTTCCAACTAAAATATTATTTCTGTAGACTAAATGGCCATCAATTTAAACCGTTACCTGTTTTTTCGAAGCACATGATAACATATTATATAAATAAGCAGAGGCATACCATCAGTGTGCAAGTCTGGAGGAGGTGCTTTCTCCTGGAAGAGTAAAGTTAAAATAAACTGCAAGCTTCAAGATTGTCTAATGTGACATTAATGTTAATGATGAGCTGATACAATTAGTACAAATTAAAAAGGTCAAGGTGACCTAGACTTCAGAACATTAGCTTTTGACAAGGTGGATAAGATGGACCATCTACACAGTTTCGAGGCAAACATTTAGGATAATGATTAAGAATTGTCTTGAGATGAGAAGGGTGTCTCGAGTGCGATACGATGGTTCACACCAACACGTTTTGACGTATACTAATGATTAAATGTGTACAATGATAGTGTTTTTAATGTTGTAATGGTATTGTTTACTTAGGTAACTCAAGTGAGCGATATTTGATTTTTTATGATGATAGAATTACGGTTCCGAAACACGTCTAAACAGTTTAAAACGACGAAAAACAGACTAGCGAGTAATATAATATGTATACCTAAATAGAACTTGTACACGTTAAGAACTGGTCTAGGAAGTTACATTTAGGTAGTGCAGGGAGTGGATTGTTGGCAGTCAAACATTTTCTTGGATAGATCTGATGTAAACGGGGCTAGGTAGAAACGGTAGGTATTTAAGTTTCTGTTCTTTAATTAGTCAGCTTTTGATTATAAAGAAGGAAGGGTGTACTAGATTTTGATCTAGGTATAGTCAAGGAATTCGCTGTGCGTTTTGTTGACTGTTGTGGAGGGTTCAGCGGAGAAAAGCATGAGATGGTTAGACGAGGATACTTCCAAAATGGAGAAGTTGGTGCAAATGAACTTTCCTGATCTGTTGAGGTCATCAAGAGAATAATTAGGTTTTGGAAAAGATTTAAAAAAATTATATTGTTTCTGGATGAGGTGGTCAACAGAAAGGTTCTATAAAGTCTAACTAAGGAAATCATGTAATGTTAGCCTCATTATAAAACGCAATAAAATATGGAATATAGATATATGGTAAATATGTTAATAAAGTGCTATGAATAAGCATAAATTATGAGGTAAATGACTACTTCTTCGGAATATGTGGAGAAAACAGCTGTTATGTAATCACTTTCTGTGAAGGATACATACAGTATTCACTTTTGTAGAGTACGATATAAAATAATAAGTGGAAAGACTTTAAATGTGGATAAGTAACGAGAAATGAGAAATGGTATTTAATGATCTTTTTAGGGTAAAGGATAAGGTACAAATTCTCTGGGTAAGACATAAAGACCCTATGAAGCTTAACTACAAGGAAGGATAAATTATATAATAGAATTATCGAACAGAGATAAGTACGGAATATCTTAGGAGCTTGATATTTTAATGTCTGAATATTACAAATATTTTGATTATAAATTTTAAAATTGGTCAAGGTTGTAAACACAAATAAAAAGATGGTTATTTACATAAATTTAAACTTTTCTATTCCAATACACTTTTAAAGTGCAAATAATATACACAGAAGAAATGCTATAAAAACTTCTACACCACTTGTAAACTCTGTATGAAAATAATTAAAATTTAAAATTTCTTTATATCGTAGAGATAATGCTGCAGTGTAGAAGAAACAGTTTTCGCAAGGATTCCGTCTGAAATGAACTTTCCTTTCAGTGCACGTCGTTGCGCTGCATTAAGATCTCTAGAGCGCAGCACAATCTGTGATATTTTATAAGTTACAAGACGGCTGCATTACAGGGATAATTTATTTATTATTCTTAACAACAACAGCAGAATGTCATTCTGTTGCAGTCAATTACAATACAGTTTACTTATCGTATAAATAACGTACATTAAAGGAAAACAATAAATCAGTTTATAGTTTGTCTTAGCAGCCATATGATGTTAAATACGTCAGTATTATCATCCACTATCATTACATAAGAAGGTCGGTTGAGTGACTGGCGATGTAGAATGTGCGTAAATATCGATCCATATGGAACATAGGATTCAACGCATACAAGTAAAAGAGGAGAGTCCTTTTTCTATCTCCATTTCCTGTACGAAAAACATTTTTAACAAATCTTTTGTACACTGTTACATGAGTTCATTACTACAGAAAAAATTTCAAAAAATGTAAGATATCACGGCAACCTTAGGAAGAAAGTCAGAATAGCATGCTGTCCTAGACTGATGTTTCTTGGCTTGAGAGGAAGTAAATATTTAGGCAGGCGTGTACAAACCAAATATGAAGTTGGAGAAATCTTCTCACTTGCCTTTAAAACAGATATATTTAGAATCTTAGACGTCCAACCGTCTAAATGAAATCAGGGCAAGTGAGAGAGACTCGCATCAAGCAGCCTTATAAATGATCTCGACTAAAGTAGAAACCTTGTTTCTGAATACGTACAAACGGGCATTTAAACACTCATTAGTTATACTGAAAAGGGTGAAGATAAGAAGAAGTTGACAAAAAACCAAGCTACGGTTCTCATGCGGAATTGAGAGCTGGCCGCATAATGAAACTATACAAATATCACTTTTTTTTGTACATCAAGCTTCGAAATTACATATTTGACGATAATTTCGCTATTTACAATTCTATATAGATGGGTATGATACCATTACATGCATATCTAAAATCTGCAAATTTGTATCTAGTTTTGTGTGTTGTAATTTAAAGACTACACAAGATAAGAACAAAAATATTAAAAATGTCCGACATTTTGACATTTGTGATTATATTTTTCTGAATTTCAATGGTGTTCTAGATGTGTAGATTATTATCTATAACAAATTGCATGTTTCTATTTTAATTACTGTAACTGATATCATGTTTACGTACAGACGACAGCGACAACGGACGGACAGCATACAAAAATCACTTCCCTGAGGCTATGAAACGTAAACATCAGTCAATATCTTACATTATACTTCGTATATTGAGTAAGTTTACGAAGTCTTTATTCAGAAGTAACAAGCAGTCTCAATCTATATTTAAACAGACTTTAAATTGTCAATCATGTTATCGAAAAATAATTGTATTCAATCCCATTTCATGGATAGAGAACACCAATTTTTTTTATTAATTGCAACTAGTGAACTGGCAGTTTTAATTTGAAAGAATATTGACATTTACAATTTTAGCTCATGACAGATAGTTTGGTTGGATTACATATTGATTTCGTTGTCGATCCCAAACATCAAACATTGTTAATAATACACAGCCTTAGATTCAATTCTCCTGACAGTTATTGTTGGTGATATGGCAGCTGAATGACGTCATTATTATAACCTTCACAAATAACTGATGTTGCTTGCATCAGTTAACTAAATATTGTTTACTTGTAATGTGTCACTTGTAATGACAAATGAAAACAATACAAAGACGATTAAATTATGTATGGATGAAATAATTATTGAAACTATTACAGTTTTAACTGCGTCTTACGTTAGTTAATAGTTGTATTGTTATTTTCTGAGATCCTAATTTTATCAATACTATCCTCTACTTCTCACGAATGATCGAACGGAAAGAAGTCTCCGTTCTCCGTCATCAAGAAATCATGTTACGTTAATTTTATTCAAGTACCAGTAAAGTGTTTACTTTCAATCTTGACTTTGTCAACACTTAGCTTTACTTCATAAATAATTATTTTCCAATCTACTGCAAAGCATAGCAAGGATATACAGTGACGCAATCATAACTTTAACTTTGGAGGTTTGTATACAGTCATGAATACTTTAAAGACGATTGAGGGAGAAACAAACAATTTAAAATTTGTGTTCGAATTGTCGCTTGTAAAAAAAATTTTGAAACCATTTGCTTTCTGTAAAGACTGTTGTTTTCTCCTTTAAAATTATTGTAAATCAAGACAAATAAAAAGTATAACAAAACAAATAATATATAGTATATACAAAGTTTTTTCCTCTCACTATTTAGGGGTTGTGCTAAAAAATGTCAGATTAAAAAGATTTAAACTTTTCAAAATAGAGTTTTACGAAACATGGTCAACGCACCATGGTACATACGAAACATCGACCTACATAGGGATCTTGGAATTCCAGATGTTTTTAGTGAAATAAAAAGGTTTGCTACAAAGCATGAATCTCGTTTGAAACGACACGTAAATGCAGAGGCAGTCCAACTTCTTGACAACTATAATCTGATCAGAAGACTGAAGAGAACGAAACCTTTTGAATTGTGTGGCGCACAGTGTATCCGTGAATAGAATATAGTATAATAGAACAATTTTTTGTCACTATTGGGTGATCTCTATGATATGTAATACATTTCAGAAACAAATTATTGATTAGTCTGTAGACTAGTTTTAATGTAATACAAAAAAAAATCTTTATTTTTTCTACGTTTCTGTGTTATTTATTTATACCCGATCTTTCGTACAGCGTTTTATAGTATTCAAAACATCAAGCCGCCATTTTGAATTTTAATCATTCACGAAAAAAATGATAACAAGGTTAAACATCATTTGTCAACATTGCGTAGAATGACACAATCAAATTGTCTCAATCCACCCACTTCGATACATTAGCATGTGTTTAGTCCCCCCCCCCAGAAAGAATCTTTGCGACCGGCGCCGGCCACTTGGTTTTCACCCGAAAGGATCCGGCGGCGAGATTCACCTTGACAGGCCTACTCACCTGAGGTATTTTCGTTATTTTATCACACATCATGGCATACAAAGAAAAGTCGAACAAGAAAGAAGAGTGACGACACCTTAACTACAAATACTAGAGTATCAGCTAAAACTTGGAGCTGGAAGAACCGCCAATAACAAGGTTAAACGCAGTGCGGTTGGGAATCAATGTCAAATATCCATACACCGCCTGTTTAACATGTGGTAATTATCGAGAAAATTATCCCATTAATCAATAACCAACGTCCGGTTTTTGTGGATATATCCGTTTTGAGCTTGCTTCGTTCACGCCATAAACATCCTCAGTGTAAATCGAGCTTTCAAAAACTGTGTTCAAAATATATTTTTATTCGTCCTCCCTATTATTCCTGAATTGTAATATTTTTTACTTGTGATTGCACGCAATTTCGAGTTACTAATATTCTTATTTTACCTTACAATTTGAACTAAATCGGTAATTTTTTTTTTTTTTTTTAATATTACGTATTACGTAAGTTTTTTTAACTTTAGTATTTAGAGGTATACTTGAGAAAAATTTGATCAAAATCGTTAGAACCAATTTTGAATATACCTTAAAGTTGTGTTTTTTTAAACACAAATTTCCAGAATTTTGTCTTATAAAAAAAAAAATTAATTCTAAGTCCTGAACTCGCATATCAAATTTTGTTTACATCAGTCGATGCGTTTGATCTGAAAATTACTGCAGATACAACATACAAAAAACATTCCAAAATCCACTTTTTTGGACTCAGGGGTAAACAAAGTGATATATCGAAACAATCGATATAGAGTTTTGAGCCATGGCATATCTTTCTTTATACTACGTGTACGTAAGACAGTAAAAAGTTAAAAGTTAGATAGTCTATGGTACAAAGTATGGTTTCAATATGGTCGTTAATATCGTAATCAACTGTTTTAATTACCGGTCATATTTCTCCAATATGAGACTATACCAGGCGTTCCCTTCCCTTAGTTTCATTCCTGGTAAAACTGTTCTTAACTTTAATGTAATAGCAGATATTTCTTGTTGAAACTCCATATTCAAAGATAAAATAAAGCAAAAGCTTAAAGTTTCAAATGTTTTAATAATATAAATTAGCTACAATTGTTTCGCCTTGCGGCATCATCGCGCAATAGTTTAAGCTTTTGCTTTATTTTATCCTTAAACTGTTCTTACTTTAAAATATAGAGCTTTACCACATTATTTGTAAAACTTTTGACTTATAACCTTTGCGTATCTTTGAATTTTACTTTAAATGTGTGTACAAGTGGACTCAAATAGATTCTACAAAGGAATTTATTTCCCAGACAACACGTGTTTAATAATACATAGCCCATGGTTCCGTTCCCCTGACAGTTATTGTTGGCAATATGGCAGCTGAGTGACGTCACTATTGTACAAATAACTGTTGTACTGTGTTGTTGCCTTGAAATGTGTCACACGAAATAAAAAAAAATGAAAAAAAGAAGATAATAGAAAATGATTACAGAATAAAATAATTATCTTATCTATTACAGTATTATTATGTAACATAAACTCTGCAAAAACATTACTTTAACTTTTACACAAACATCCTCAAAACGAAAAATAAAATTCCTATCTATCTCCCAAGTTGTCTCTTAATGTAAGTTTCATTTTAACTGAGTTTCCCATGTATTTCTAAAGGACCACAAGTTGGTTTAGAAGGGTCTCCGATATTAATGTTTTGTAACATTTAAAAATAAACTAAATAGCGAAATTTCAGTTAAGCGCTAATACCCACTTCACAATTAAAGCTGTCAAACGTTAGGGAATAATTCTGTGAGTCAGGATGAAGAAACAATGAAGAATAACATCCCCATCCCCCCGAAATGCTTAGTTTTTCATGTATCACCTTTGTTTGTTTGCTTAATAGTAAATAATCAACTTATTTGACTACCTGTACGTTATGGTTTTAAATGTTCTGCAGTTATATTAGTTGATAACTTTTTAAGGAAATGAGATATGAAAAACGATTTCCATCATTGAACTTAGAATAAAAATATATTGCATGACCCCCTCATTTCTGTATTTAAAAAATTGAACCTGTAAGCCATAAGCAAAATCAAGAGAAAAATTAAAGTTAAGCTACACCTCTCAGACAGTCGTATCCAGCAAAATCAAGGTTAAAATAATCAAATATCAATAAATCGGTCTCACACAATGTGCAGATGTTAGTGAAAAACTAAAACCCCATATTCAGAAAAATTAACTCACGTGAGCATTTCAACCAATATGAAGGAAAAAAAATTTTTTAATCTGAAATGAAGGGAAGAGAGGGGAGAGGGGTGAGTGATTAACCTGGGAGTCAGTGAGGTCCAGACAACAGAATGAAAAACATTAAAATAAAAAATAAAAATAAACAAAGGTGTAAATTAAAAGGAAACAAGTGCATCTAAAGTAATTTGTAGATGTTTTGTGTGAAATAATAATAACAAAGTAAAATGAAAAATGTTAATAAAATATAAAAAATATATGTGTTATATAATACAGCACATATATAAGTGTTCTTGTGTTTTCTTTTTAATAAGTGTTTTCAGAAGATCTGTATCTAAATTTATATAGAAGAAAATAACAAAGGGATATTAATTTCGTAGGTAAATAAATACAATAATATAAAATAAATATATATAAGGCATTATTTAAAAGGCTACATAAATTGTCTTACGATTCTGAAAATGCACATTATATTTATTTTAAAACATGTTAAAATAAGAATATAATTATACAGATTTAGATAAAACAAAATCCTAATAACTAATACGTTTAAAAACTTCATAATAGATTTTTGATAAACGTATGAATGCTTGTGCGAATGTTTTTATAAATAAAGATGTAAAGCATGTCATGTATTTAACTTTACATAAGTAAAAATAAATTTAAAAGTCAAATTTATCTCTGTATTTATGATCCCTTATTCAATTTGAAAGTACCTGAAACACAGCCATGCTAGAAATATTAATTTTATACATTTCTTATTTTCAAAGGTGATGAAATCATAAAACGTTTATGTGAACCAGAAATAACCTTACAGTTGCCAAAGTCTTACAAACCTAATTTCAAGATGGCGGATCCACGATATCTTCCAAAATTTAAAACTATCAAAACTTGAAGTAAATGTTGTCTTATAAAGATATACCAAAAACAAACTTTTTATGTTTAGCCGTTTTAAAGATGTTTTATATATTTCATACTTTATAAACATTCTGTAATATACTCGTACATCTTAAATGGAAAATACTAATACGTAAAGCCTATAGGTTCAAATTTAATATATATATATATATATATATATATATATATATATATATATATATATATAAACGTTTAATTAAAACTCTACAGTGCAAAGTCTCTACTTGGTGAACTTCGTATTAAAGTAAAGAAATCAATCAATACAGTAAGTTTCACAAATTTAGTCGACATCATTAGTTTATTATTGAAATTAGACATGAATATTATTTGAATTCAACAACAAGGAAGAACGCAAGCTAACCTTGTCATTAGGATAGTAGTGACCTAATGAGAGAAGGAACAGGCAATGATGCCACTTGTTGCACCCGTGTTTAATCGTGTCCTGGAGAAAATAATTTATTATTCATATTATTTTTGTTTTATTATTATTATTATTATTATTAAGACTGGGGAGAGTGTTTTAAAAGCGCCTCCTGCACTGCGACCTAATTAGATCTTTTGTGCCCCCCTCTTGTTGGACTCAGGAGAGATCTATGTCTTTGACAAAATTGATCAAACCCCTGGTCGGGAGGTTTAGTAATTCTTCTTCCGAAATGAAGATAAATTCTAGAAATGTATGTCTTTTTTGGCATAAGGCCGGGCACTCCAAATGATGTGTTCTTCACCACAGTACCTACAAGTATCATCGTCCACCAGGTCCATCATACTTAAGTGGTACCTGCAATGGATATGTCCTGTTAGTATACCACAGAGGAGTTTTAGCTCTCTTCTGCTTAGGTTTAGCACTTCCTTCCCTCTCTTTATTATTTTTGTTATTGTAAGGAGTAACACAAATACATGACTTCACTATTGTTTTGTTGCTACTAAGTTTCTAAAATCATACAGTAAATATTTTAAAGAAATAGAAAACTAACCTGTTACGGGAAGCAAATATCGTTAAATTGATTTACGTATTTGATTTCGACATAACTCGTGACCGCATAATAGAAATCGATAGTCAATTATAGTTTTGACGAGTTTTAAGATTTCCACTTTAGATGTGTCTTGAAGGAGCATTCTTCAAAAAAATATTTTTAAAATTTCTGGCCACAAATGTACTTTAAAGTAGAATACAAAAGAATAAAAATCATGTCACAAATTCAGGTCAAACATAAATCGTATTGCATGATCTATGCAAATTAATTTTTAAATCCCTTTTATTCTGTAATCAACTGTCGGAACAATGCATTTTCTCTAATTACAATTAATAATACAATCGGTGTTCTTTTTCAAAGCAAGCAATCTGATAATTGCAATTATTTTTCAATAATCTGATTTATAATTAAACTTCAGTAACAATGGCGACTGTGATGGCTTCCTAAATCTGATTATAATCATGTTTTGATATCAGTTCCCATTTACTTTTACTATTTTGTCATTTCATTATTTCTATTTTTTCACATTTGTGTTTAATTAACAATGATTTTTCCATATAGGATGACAAGTATTATTCTACACTTTAATAAATAACTAGTTTACTTATAGAGAGTATGGACGTGATTATCCCGAGCTGGATTTACACCTTTTTATATAGCCTTGGGTTAGATCCCTCTCTTTTATCTTTCCCACCATATCATTCACGACCAACTTGTCCGACCCTGAAGCTATTGAAGTATTCGATGACTAGGGTTGTTTATTGGCTGTTCTGTCTTACCGTTTTTAAGGTACTGATAATCGAGAGGTTGTTTATTTTTAAACAACAACAGGAAAACATTAAAGTGTAAAGCAATCTGTTGAGATGTTATTATAACATTTTCTGATTAAAATCCAACTGCAATGTACAGTCACGGATTTTAATGGATCTGAATTTAATTAATGTAGTAGAAAAATCTTAAAATTTCTCTAAAAGGAAATTTACAATATCAAAACAAATTTGGGAAGTTTTTATTTTTTTTTCAATAAACTCTATTTTTAAGAGATCGATGAACGCCAATTCTCCAAAGAGTCTATATTACCATTATATCTAATCTATAAATAGGTGGATTTCATAGTTTTCAAATTGTGATTTTTCTGTGAAAAATCGAATCCCCATCGAAAAAAATATTTTATTCTTAAAAAATAAAGTATGTAGTAAAGTAATTTTTTTTAAATAACCAAAATTAGATGTACCAGCTACTTTATATAATTAACAACGATAACTGTGTGTTATATAACAATTATTGTGAATACAGGTTTGAAACTTTGTAATTTAAAGCATTATTTTATACATGCAATTGAGAGTAATATTGTAGCGTTTTAAATTTAATTCTACAAGTTAGACAAATTACCACCCGAAACTTTCTCTTAAGTTAAACCAATCGTGTTTGGCCTTGTGCAACAGCACGTTAAAACTCCTTGTTTTGTAAAAGTATCTCCTTACTCATATTTTATAATTTCAGTCTTCTAGATAATGTTTAGTCAATTTAAACCAATTACAATTTCTAAGTACGAACTGGAAAAGTAGTTTAAAAGAACTACGAGTGATCTTAAAGGTAAGAAGAAGGTTAAGAAAATAGAAACTTATAAAAGTTGAAATAAATTTAACTTAGGTATTGGGAGAGCTTTGCCAAGCAATTAGTGGAGCACAAAGAGGTACAGATAAACTAAAGATAGTGGTGCAATGAGGCTGGATGTTTTATCAATACAGATTAAATTCAACAACAAGAGATTCTAATTACAAAGTTTATTTCTCGGTCGATAAAATACAGAGAGACAATTTATTTCAGTAATGATAACTTCACGGTAAAAATATTATTAGTTTTATATTTTTCATACTAAGTTCAGTATTTTCTTCCAGATAGTTAATACTTATTTACCCAGTATGCAAAGTATAGGGTAAGTTTAATAATCATCGAAAATTTCAACCACTGTTTTTTACTAATCTTTATGTTTCATGGCCTCAAAACTGATTTTTGACATGCAGTCCGTCCGTCATCGTTGTCGTCTGTTCGTAAACTCGATAATGGCCACAAAAATAAGATAGAAAAATAAAATTTGGCATAAAGAACTTATATATAACCGCTATTGACATTCAGAAAAATCCAATTGAAATTGTCAAAATAGCAACTAGTTTCCTGTACGTATATCGTGTGTTATTTATCATATAAAATTCTAAATTAAATTAAAATTTTCACATTTCAATTTAACTTATGTTACCAACTTTACCAGGAGGTTATTACCAACTGGGCCAACAAAGTAATCAACAGAACCTGGAATACATTGCTGGGTCTAATACATTGCAAGAAGTTCCTTAGCCCTAATAAAAAGAGAGGGAAGGAAGTGCTAAACCTAAGCAGGTATCCTGCAGGTATCCATTGCAGGTACCACTTAAGTAAGATGGGCCTGGTGGACGATGATACTTGCAGGTACTGTGGTGAAGAGGTGGAACGCATGGAACACATCATGGAGTGCCCGGCCTTATGCCAAAAAAGACATAAATTTCTAGAATTTATCTTCATTTCGGAAGAAGAATTACTAAACCTCCCGACCAGGGGTTTGATCAATTTTGTCAAAGACATAGATCTCTCCTGAGTCCAACAAGAGGGGGGCACAAAAGATCTAATTAGGTCGCAGTGCAGGAGGCGCTTTTAAAACACTCTCCCCAGTCTTTTAATAATAATAATATGGTACCAAACCCACATCTCTACTATGACAAATAAATAATGAAGCTATGGTCAAACATTTGGAACCATGAGCTGTAAGATGTTAAGACACTCAACACGGCCTAGTCACTGACACGAGAGTAGCAAATGGAGGCCCCTTCACATAAGTTACTCTACACCTTTGAGGCCCGAAGGAGTGAAACAATGACACGAGCAAAACGAGTGGAAACTGTTCAATATTTATAGTCTCCTACAAGGCCCATTAAGATAACCGACGTCAAGAACTTAGTGATATAGAAAATTAAAAAGTTCAAAAAACCTTTGTAACAACTGTTTTAAATTAACGTAATCTACTGGGTAAGACCCCCGATCAACTCTTGGGCATGTACCCATGTGCCATAAATAATCCATGAGCGTAACACTTAATAGTTTTAATGACGGCGGTCACGGTTAATTTTTGTACGATATTTCACACTCAATTGGATCATTAATCATATTCTAAGAGTTTGAACTAATCAGGTAGAGCCAAAAATGATAAATTACATATTTTATAACATAACGTATGTTGTTTTGTTTCTCACAAAAATACAATTTTGAGATGTATGACCAATATGTTTCAGAGGTTAAAATTGAGGAAAATTTGATAAATATTTTCATATCCGATTTTTTTTTACAATTGTAATCATGTATTATTTTCTTATAAGCTATCACCAAATTTGGAGTTAACAAAAAATTAAAACAAATCCCGTGATATGGTCAAAATATGCCAACATGCAATTGATTAAAACCAATCCACTCACAGAGCACTGCATATACAATAAACATAAATTTATCTCTTTTTAGAATCAAGAGACTAGGGGATAGTTTTCACCTGGGGATAGTTAAGATAGTTTTTAAAGAAATATATTTTTAGGACAATCCTAATTGTGGTGCTATGTAAGTCAATTTACGAACAAATACAGCAACACACCAATTTTGATCGAAATTGACCCATAAATAACAATGATATGATACTGTACTTATTTTACGGGTAAAAACACCTTTGGAGTGGAACTTTTTCAAAAACCCTTCCAGAGATCTGCCCCAAATCATGTTAAAAAATGCATTTCTCTAGGCTTCTTGGATCCGGAGATAAGGTTTAGGGGTAAAAAACACCCTTAGAGTGTTTCCAAATCCCTTTCTTTGTACTCGTCTACATACCTACCCCAAACCATGTTAAAAAATTCATAACTCTAGGCTTCTTAGATCCAGAGATACCGTGATCAGTTAATGAGTTTTGACTTTTACATATATAGATGTCAAATTTTTAATGTTAAGGAACTGCATATTCACACCTCAAATCAGCAATAATTCCTGACTAAACATTATCACAATTCAACGTCATACAGTTTGTGCAGTGATTCCTCTGATATTACTGGCCAAAGTAATTAATATCTGAGATGAGTTCTGACAACACAGTAAGCCAATCTGAAGGCCCGTCACTGAGGCTATGTCGTGTGTACCTACAATATCTATCCATCTATATTGAAAGGTGTTATAATCTAAAAACAATGGTTGCTCGTATATTAAAATATAAAGCGAGATTCATTTTATACAACATTCCTAGTATGCAAAAACATGAATACATATAACCAGGTATCTAATACATAATGTTCGTAGTATTTTTGAAAATTCTCAAATCAAATAATATCTATAAGGGCTTATTCGTTTCAGGGTATATAAACGAAAAATTATAATAAAATTAAGTTTATATTTTACTTCCTTTACTTTGAAATGTATTTATTTTTTTGTTTGATTAGATAGAGTTTTTATTTCAGAAATTAATTTATGGCTTCACATTTGGGGAGAAGGGGGTGATATTTTCATCTAAATGAGCCTGCGGTTGGTCTAGTGAAAGGTTCTGGGTTTAATCCCCGTGGAGTGTCAAACATTTACGAAGTTCACCCAGCTTTGTTAAGGCAAATTGGATAGATATAATTAGTAGCGAACTCTGGTTTGGAAATCTATAATAACGGCGACGGGAATTACGATGTAACGCATTGATCGATTACAAACCCTCTAGCAAGTCTCAAGGACCACGTTCGTTTACGTTAATAACGGCGACGGGAATTTCGATGTAACGCATTGATCGATTACAAACCCTCTAGCAAGTCTCAAGGACCACGTTCGTTTACGTTAATAACGGCGACGGGAATTTCGATGTAACGCATTGATCGATTACAAACCCTCTAGCAAGTCTCAAGGACCACGTTCGTTTACGTTAATAACGGCGACGGGAATTTCGATGTAACGCATTGATCGATTACAAACCCTCTAGCAAGTCTCAAGGACCACGTTCGTTTACGTTAATAACGGCGACGGGAATTTCCATGTAACGCATTGATCGATTACAAACCCTCTAGCAAGTCTCAAGGACCACGTTCGTTTACGTTAATAACGGCGACGGGAATTTCGATGTAACGCATTGATCGATTACAAACCTTCTAGCAAGTCTCAAGGACCACGTTCGTTTACGTTAATAACGGCGACGGGAATTTCGATGTAACGCATTGATCGATTACAAACCCTCTAGCAAGTCTCAAGGACCACGTTCGTTTACGTTAATAACGGCGACGGGAATTTCGATGTAACGCATTGATCGATTACAAACCCTCTATCAAGTCTCAAGGACCACGTTCGTTTACGTTAATAACGGCGACGGGAATTTCGATGTAACGCATTGATCGATTACAAACCCTCTAGCAAGTCTCAAGGACCACGTTCGTTTACGTTAATAACGGCGACGGGAATTTCCATGTAACGCATTGATCGATTACAAACCCTCTAGCAAGTCTCAAGGACCACGTTCGTTTACGTTAATAACGGCGACGGGAATTTCGATGTAACGCATTGATCGATTACAAACCTTCTAGCAAGTCTCAAGGACCACGTTCGTTTACGTTAATAACGGCGACGGGAATTTCGATGTAACGCATTGATCGATTACAAACCCTCTAGCAAGTCTCAAGGACCACGTTCGTTTACGTTAATAACGGCGACGGGAATTTCGATGTAACGCATTGATCGATTACAAACCCTCTATCAAGTCTCAAGGACCACGTTCGTTTACGTTAATAACGGCGACGGGAATTTCGATGTAACGCATTGATCGATTACAAACCCTCTATCAAGTCTCAAGGACCACGTTCGTTTACGTTAATAACGGCGACGGGAATTTCGATGTAACGCATTGATCGATTACAAACCCTCTAGCAAGTCTCAAGGACCACGTTCGTTTACGTTACTTTTTCATCTGATTATTGTTTTTTCAATGATCGTTACCGTTAAATATATTTTGTATATGAATTTTGAAAATAATTATATATTTCTACACCATAGTTGTAAATTAACCTTGGATATATAACAAAGCTAATAAATTTGTCTTATCTTATAGCGGCGAGGGAATTAGATAATTGCTTAGCTCATAATGTGATGGGAATAACTAAATATATAGGTGAAATTAAAGTGAGATTGAACCATCTGAAAATGACAAGTGATTGAATTTTTTGATAAAGATAACTAAACAAGTCGATCAGAGATCGATTAATAGAGTTGGCAAGTTGAATAATAATGGCGGATTTATAATGTGAGGTGGAAGAATGCCGTGAATCGAGTTTTGCAGGAATTATACGTTTTTTGCATCAGAACTCACAAAGCTGACTACATTATATTTGCCCGTGCCGGGTGAAAATCTACCATCGGAAAAATGTGCCAGGACAAGCCGACTACTCCGCTGATAACAGTTTTTGTTTAAAGGACGGAATTATTACTCGTAGTCATCAGGAGCTGTATATTTGGAAAGATAACTGAAGTTATTTTTACTGTAATTCTATAAAGAAAAGACTACATTTTCAGTAGAATACTTCTTTTACTATCAGAAATTTCCCTTTCAGTTTCGCTCGGCATCACGATAATTCTGGTTGACTGTCGTTTTAGGTAAATGAGCAGGTCGAGTTGTTGAGATCCATGATGCTTGTAGAGGTGAAGCTCTGAAATTCAACTCTTGAGAAAGATTTGATCGGGATGGGATGGAATGAAGTCTCGAAGTTTGAGTGGTTTAGTTGAGTCTCATAACAAGATCAAGTAATCGAGTGTCATTTGATATCGTCATCAAGTTACAAGAAGTGAGAATGAGTTTTTCATCAGAAGTGCAAGAAGGAATAAGTAGAACAGCGGTTCAGTGTGAGTTGTTTTTCTGCCACGGTTACTTTTGTATGGGCGATCATTTCTACAACACTGAACAAAATTATAACTATCTCTTTGCATGTCAACAACAGAGTACAGTATAGAGGTGAAGGGATAGGTACTACCTTAGAGATGGATGCTAATGGTTTGCGAAAATGTTTACTGCTATTATGTGTACGTCATATCTGATATGTTTCTCTATAAATAATTGTTACTCTCAAAATAAACTAGCTACCGCTGAATGAGATATATGTAGATTTACTATTTAAAATTAGTTATATAAGATTCAAATACTTGAAAACACCAAACTGGCCGTATACACGGAAAACACTTTAGTTTCTGCACTTGTATGTATGATGTATTTTAGGCCTCACAACTCACCCAACACTTTAGAGTATTCAAAGTAAAGGTACATATATAGGAATGGGCGAAACACACATCATTGACACTCCTCAAATTTATTTGAAAACATACTCTGGACGGACCAAGTCTAGTACCTTGTGGTAATTCTGGTTACAAAACTGACGAATTTTACTCATTTAACCTCTACTTCCAGTAAACATTACAATTCCATTAGGTTATAACTTGCAGTTAGTAAGGTCGTAGGAATCCCGAAAGATCCTAGTTGGACGTACACATGTAGTCATTTCTACATGGTATTGGATTAGATCCCTTTCATCACTAAGACGTCTCTCTTGCCTAACTCTTGTTCTATTCCCGACCCTGGCACTATTTGTCAAGGGCTAGGAGACTTTGTTTAACATTATTTTCTTTTTTTTAAGGCGAGGATGACCAAGAGGTTTTCACCCTTAAATAATCAAGAAAAATTAATGAGCTGTACTATTCCACACGACCTGGCTTATCTTATCGGGAGGTAATCCCCAACTGGTCTCTTTTCCAACCAGGTTTCTAATCTCACTTCTCGCGCGATACATAACATATTTCAAAAACTAAGTTCAATCAATCAACAAAAATAGTTTAGTAACTTGCACATGGAACACCATTTATGACTTCTTGTCCGGCGTGATAAAAACAAGAAGAGAGGAAGTAAAAATCTCACACTATTTTTTGATGAAATACTGAAGGACAACACAAGTGATGATGACAGTAGATTTAACAGTTTATCTGAGTTTAGGTTTGTTAATTACCAAGTCCTAGTACCGTAATTCAGAAAAAGAATTTTGTATTTTTCTAATTTTAGTATTTAGCGTTTTTGGTTAGTAACATTTGAGATAATAAAAGTTTTTAAACTTAAAGAGAAATAATGTTAACCCTATTTCCTATTTAATTACAATGATTAAGACGCGATTATTTTCCCTTCGAATTCAAGTCTCGCCTTTATTCTTTGTTGAGTTGACGTGTAACACGCAACTCTCAGCACATTGAAGGGGAGGAAACTCAAAGGCGCCTTTTTAATTTCAGTTCCAAGGTCGATAAACGTGTAATATACACGATTTTTTCCCAGTTGTATGTCTACAAAGTAAATTAATAATAGAAGTTCTGTAAACATTACGCTCTTTGGAAATATTAACTTATTCAATATAAAACGTTCTTGTAAAGCAAATTAATTTACTGTCTGGTGTGCGACTTGACAAAACAATATTCATAAACCAATAAGTAACAGTATATAATACCATACTTGAACAAAACAAAGATGGTGTGATCTTTTACTTGCGATATTGTACATGGATATTCTTCACTTATCATAATTTTGGGATATGACTAACAAAACGTGGGAAAATCTGAATTTAAGTTTTTAGTTTCCAAAACTACCCCTAATTTTCATTCATAAGAATATAATAATTATATTTTTAATCAAGAAACGACCAAAATAAACCCACATACCAAATTTTATTGATAGGATTATCTTTATTTTGTTTGTAGAACAATGCACAAACAATATTACAAAACCACTTTTTCCAAATAGACGCAAACAAAACGGACATTTCCTCGAAAAATTCTATACGACCTTTCCACATACTACTAATATGTCACAAAGGAAATTATATTTATAATCTACATAAATTTATATCACGTCTGACAAATCTTGAAGATGGGTTTCTCTTTTCAAAAAAGATGATTCACCAAGACATTACACGTTTCAAACATTAATTGTCAGCAATTCTTGTTTAAATGACACTTTGATTCCTCTCTTCCTATTGACGAGACTTCTCAGTTACTTTCATTTGATTTGTCAATATTCCCGACACATTTCATTTTAGAAAAATCGGGTTTATCCGATTATGTTAAACAATATAAAAACGTTTAAATTTCTTACTACTTTATTAATTTTTTCCCCTTGTTGTTTAAAGACGATAAACCAGTCGGTCATCATTACTTTCATTTATAAAAAATATAAACAAATTTCAGGAGAATTATTCTTCTCAGATACAGTACTAGGACTTAGTAATTAATAACAACTTAGATAAACAGCTAGATCTACGAACCTTCTTATTTGTGGTGTTTATGTATTGCTGCTCTTTGAGTGTTAAAAATAAAATATTCTTAGGTTGAATAACTTTATAAACAAATAGAATCCCATACTTGTAGTTATTTTGATATTACCACCCAGGACGAGGAGACAGAAATCGTTTTCCGTGTCCTAGTGTAATAAAATATTTTCATGGATTGATTGGAAAAAGTTTTTTGAAATATTGTATATGGTGTAACACTCGAAGAGCGAGATAAGAATTCTGGAACAGAAACTTGTTAGAAATAACCTCGCAATAGATAATGGTAGTCTCTTGATATTTAAAGGTGAAAAATCTCTCAGTAATCCTCACCTTATAAAAAAAGGTAGATAAAAATATATAACAAAGACTTAGTTCTCAAATGCTTTAAGAGCATCAGGGTAGGCAGAGATCAAAGAAAGACTTGGTAGGAAAGATGAAAGCGAGAGATCTAACCCAAGACCACATGAAAAAAAAGTGCATATCCAATAGGGTCCCTTAGGATTGCCCGGACCTAATATAAAAAAATCCATGTTTTATTTTTATTTATTATTGAATCATTTATTTGATTTTAAAATGTTTGTTAATATTATGTGTGAAGTTCAGTTTTGTTGATTATTCACAATGAATACAATATTGAAATGAGAGTGTATTATCAGAATAAATTAATATTTAATTGCCGCAATACAGTAATATGTTAATTACTTTTATTTTTTGACATGTACGTAGCATAGAGTAAGTTGTGATTGGTCGAAAAATAGTAGTCAATTTTTTTACGGATATATATTTCTTAAGTTTTTAGATCTCTGGAGTCCAAAAAAGTGATGTTTTGAATGATATTTGTTTGTTTTCCGTCTGTTCTCTGTAGCACTCTACAACAAAAAAGTGTGGAACGATTTTCATCAAATTTAGATTAGGAATATTTTAAGCATATCTAGAATATAAATTCAGATTTTTCATTTATTTGATTACTCAAATTTTTTGTAGATTCCATAAGAAAAACAAACAAAATTACAATTTACCTCGAAATTTGGCTATAATTATTTGATGAGGTTTTGCTCAAGTGTAGTCACTAAGGACCCAAACAAAATGTATTAGTCGCAAACCCTCCAAAATACCGGTTCAAGATTTTTTGGTTTAAAAAACAATTGAATTGGCCATAGGGTTGTTATTTTTCAAAATCGGCTCTACTGATTTCGTTAAATATGTATTAAAATGTGAAGGATAAACCTCGGTAAAAATAGTGAGTAAAAACCTAGTTCAGAAATAATTGGGCAAAAAAAAGCAAAAATGATTCTTGGCCGCCCTCATTATAAGCTAGATTTTAATAATTTACACTGAACTTTTTCATGACACAAGAGAAGCAGGTTTAGAAAATATAATTGTTTAATGGTTACCTTTACTTTTTTATTGTCAAATACCGAATCTTTATTTTTGGTGACGATTAATTTTAGATTAATATTATTTGGTTTTGGTGATGGTGAGTGAGAAAGTTTGTGCAATGTTTTATAACCATTTATTTACTTTACGAAAAATGGAGAAAATTATGTAATGGTACATCAAATCGATGTTGAGTTATGTTTATCATAACTCAAAATTTGAGAGTACTTGCTCCTTATGACCAAAACATATACTGTCAGATGAGTCACAGAAAACTAGATCACAAGAAAGTAGTTAATAATTTTACAACGTTTAGTATTTATTTCCTTTCTGTTATCTTCTACACAATCATACAAAATAAAACTTTTTCAACTGAAAATTCTACATGTTTTCCTAATGTTGCTGTTTTATAAAAAAACTGTACAACAAGAATAAAGGAGTAATGTTAGCGTTGAAACAGATGTAAATTAGGTTAGACAGGGCTGTAGATTGTCCACGACACTTTTTCTTGGGTCTTGATATAGGGGTAAGTATGGACGCACAGCGCTGCAATGAAAATCGTTTTATATAGGTAGAGGATTTGGATTTTAATGTTGACATCTACTTGATATCAGATACAAAACATCAATAGATCAAAAAATTGATAAGATGAAGTTTCAAACAAATAAATAGAGAGTGAAAATAAATAGTAGCAAAAGACAACGTACATAAAGACACTCAAAATATTTTACTAGAAACAGAGGTGCTATTATGACGTAGATACGTTTGGCTAGTTTCAAATTTAAGTGTCAGGAAAGCGAAATGTTTTTGCAACGATAGAAAGAATATGTTCTTCGACGAAATAGAAAATCAGAATAATATTATTTAAATGCAGCGTGATATGAATATTTATGGATCAAAATATGGAATATGACGTGAAATATACTAGAGCAATGGCTCAAAGTGTTTTCAACAAATATCAACAATCTGGGTTGAGAATATCGAATAATGATATAAGGATAAAACAAACCAGTAATCGATATGCAAAATTATAACGAGAAGAAGTAAAATTGGATAGGTCACACAGTAAGAACAAATGGAAATTTAACAAAACAATCATTAGAATTAAACCTATACAAGGCAAACATGACACAGAAGAGCGATAGAAAGGAAAAGCAAACTGAGAAAACATGGCAGCAATACAAATTCTATGTGGATAGTGAATGTCCTGTGGGAATTATGTGGATTAAAAGAGTTAAGTGATATTGATCAGTCTTCTAGTTTCAGTTCAATTAATTTTTTAAACTTGTACAATTAAAATGTTGCAACACGAACATTCTATTCTGTGTTTGAAGTTATTTGTTAATGATGGAAGTTCAATTTTATTATTATACATTTTTCGGAAACGTAAAATAGTTGAAGCCTCGTATATAAAACTAACGGTCAATCCTATCAGCCAATCAGTATAGAAGTAAGGCCAATATGGCTCCCATTATTAAAAAAAGAACTAAAATTTGGTTATAATATCCCTATTACTAATAAACAAGCTGAAATTTTACCTGTTAAATCGCCACAAGGGGTTGTAAACCGTTCTCGTGCTAGGAAGCTTAATACAACTAACAATAGGCCTCTCCCTTAATAATTTGTCACACCTTCTGGACCACGTCACTTGTTGCTGCATCTTTGATACAACACGTATTTGACGTTAGTTGTGTGTTACCGTGATTGTGTTTTTTGACTTCTCAGTTTTAGCTCTGAGATGCATGCTTAGATATTAAGGTTGGTGGTATTCTTATTTAATTTTACTTTTCACAGAGGCTTAGTTTCTAGTTTCGTGTTTCTTTAGTTTTTAGTCACTTGATAACGGGAATTGATTCTTATTCCCGATACGTCGTGTTTTGAATTTTTAACATACAAATGATGGCAAATGTCCGAAAAATATATAATAATAAAAACGAACATTCTATTTTAAACCGCGCCTATCCATCACACGTCTGTTCAAAACATGCTAACTTTGTTCTGTCAGCAGCATTAGTCATGTATAATTTACATCTACAGAATTATATTTCTTACAAAACAATAAAAATTATAATAAAGTAGTTACTATTATTGTATTTATTTTGCACTATTTTATTTGTTAAATTAAGTAGCTTGTATTTTATAAATGTTCCTTTGAAAAATAACTGATTTTTATTGTACATTAAGATATTAAAATTCTATAATATGTGTTCTGTTTTCAGATTTTTTGAATATTGAAGGATTATCCGTATTATTGGTATAATTTATGTCTTTATCATTATGTGTATTAATAGTTTTGAATGTGCAGATCAACTATCGTCGTCAGCATAAAATTTCGTTTTAAATTTAAAACACAAAAAGCCCACAAATCCTACTATCCTAGGACTGTTATAAATGTTAAACTAAAACTAGTAAATTAAGGAAAGAATGGAGGACTAAAATTATTAATTCATATTTTCTTTTACAGTATCAAAATAACAACACTACTTATTTTTGTAGGTTATAAAATATAACGTTGAGAACCATTGAAAATTTACAAATTGTAGCACAATCACAATATTTACCTCGTAAAAGTATATTTAATTCCTCTATCTCTTTTTTTTTATTAAAACTACGTATTAAAATGGGCTAGATAAAACCATAAAAAAAATAAAGTTAATTTTCATGCCTATTTATATAAATCATTTAATGATTGTTCACTAATTAAAACCTTCCAATCACAAAGTTTCAATAATCGGAACGGTTACAAAACTTTGTAGAAAATGATGAATGGTTTTAAATAGACCAAATTCGTTTCATATATCAGAGTACATAAATTCTGAAAACACATGGTTGTGGAACACTGAAAATCTTAACTGGAATCTTGAGGTTGCTCTAAATCTCTAAAAACTTTGATTTGGGACAACGTCTTCATGAAAACGTATTTAGAATCAAAATTCATTGAATTTGAGAGAGATTCCTATCCATTCAGAAGCCAACAGTTAAAATTGAGATTAATAATTCTCATGTATATTTTGTAACAACTTGTATTTCAATAAACATTCTGTGTTTTAAGGTAAGAGAGCGTTGAATACAATATTCCTACACAGTGCTATTTATTGCCGACATAAACACTAACAGCTGTTAGAAGAAGCTTATTTTATTTAACAGCTGTGTACTTTGAACATTAGTTACAAGACTAAGCAGTCTGTAGTTTATTGTACGAGTGCTTTGAAATAGAACCTGTTTATTAGGCTCACTTATAACTGAAGTTTTAGATGACACAAAATTCTCTTTTCGTTGTACTATAATGGTTAAGTTCAAACATAACTGACCGAGGGCAAGAAACAAGTTACAAATAAAGCACTTTATTTCATTAAATCACTTTCTAACAGCGTCTGATAACTGATAATGCATATGGAACACTAATTATAAGTGAACTCAATCGATAGCGTATGCTGATACCAAACATTCTTGCAAGAAATGAATCAAGGCAATAAAGCGTACTTTGGATTAAAGGAAGCTGCATAAAAGATGAAACTTTTAGACCAAAGTGCTAATAACGTATGGAAGATGGTTCAATACCAAAAACAAAGCAGATGACCTATGGGTAAGCCACGAAAAACATGGGTTAATTCAATCAACACCCACTGCAAGGAGATACTTAATGGAAATAGAGGACGGTTGTCGTAATCGTGTTGATTGGAGGAGGTTCACAGTGTTGTAACGCCATAAGTAAAGGAGTGCAAAAGTAATTGTAATTGTAGAGACCTCGAGGACAACTAAAGTGTTATCCTGAGGACAATATGAAATGTATATCTATGGATACGTTCTTTCACGCTTGTATTTGTTATAGTCTCGTAAAATGTATATACAATTTAATTAACATTATTACAGACCATAGGCCGGTCGTCTTTCCATCTCAAAACAATTTGTTTTTCATTCATGTTACAAAACAATAAACGATCTGATTAAACAATGAAAAGAAATATTAATCAACAGTAATTATAAATCTTAAAACGAACAAAATATAGGAATCGACACAAACACACACACGCGCTCGCGCGCGTGTGAGAATTCACCTAAACCTCAAACCCCCAGATCATCGGAAACTACTAAATTAATATGACTGCAAAACCAACACCCTGAAGCCTTTTTAAGTTGGACAAGATACATGATGTATTTAATATTTTCCAGGACCCAGTCAAAAGCCAAGATACTGTCTAGTCTTGAGTGAATACAATTATGTGAACTAAACAAAAGTATTTCAGTCAGAGAGCGAAGCAACTAAATGAGAAGAACAGCAATAACAACAAAATATGATGGTAACGAAGTTTTACAACTGAAATTTATTTATAATATAAACATCACGTTTTAAGTAAAAAATTTAATTTGGACACGATGAAGTTTGTTAGCTTTTTCCACACGTCATTAATTACGGTGTCACAGTAACTAAACTATGGAAGAATTAATTCTTTCACCAGCTGCACTCTAACATTAAACGGTAAAAATGGTTTCGCTTTCTTCAACAGATATTTGCCTTTAAGAAACTGTATTACACGTACATTAACATGATCTGTCCAACCTGGAGTATTGTTGGTCAAAGATTTTTAAACTTAGAACAATAAAGCAAATCATTGCTGTAAGTTTGGGTTTTTACTGCGTTTTTAAATGTGAAAAATCATTTGGTCTTCACCGTCCTATAAAAAAGAGAAAAAAATTAAATCGAAGTCTTTAACCGGCAGTTTAAATTGTACAGACAGACAAGAGTCATTAGTTTTATCTATTAACTGTAACACAAAGAAATCAATAAAAAGCCAATTCGTCTTTTAATCGCTATTTAATTGTTCGTTTCATATTTCACAAAAAAAACTGCTTTTAAATCTTATACGCTACTAATTTCTCATTGTATGGTTAAATAAAATTTATATTCGTCATACAGAAACTATAATATATGATTTCGCACTGCAATTTAATTTCAAATCTAAATAATTTCAGATTTGTAGGTCACATTGTGTTCAAGTTACGGTGGGAGAGGGGTACATGATAAGGAGGTCAGCTTGGAATATGCATAGTTTTTGTCCTGCAAATAAAGCTATAAGGCCTTAAAGAAGCTGAGTCATATAGAGTTGTGTTCAAAGAGTATGGAGTTCTTACACTCCCGAGTTATATATATATATATATATATATATATATATATATATATATATATATATATATATATACTTGAGGTCACACTCTACTACAGGTTCAAATGGTAGCATATAAAATAAAAGATATACTTTGTTATAGCACCAGGCAATATAGTAATTATCATGCTGGATAGCACATATTAAATTCATATAGCAAACCTCCTTCCCAGGTTAGCGATAGACTGATAAATAAGCTCCCACAGAGCGTTAAACACTATCAGGATTTTTTACTATTTAAAAACAGCCTTAGACAGATCTTTTAACTCTGTGGAGGAGCTTGTGCACTCTATACTGAGTCCTTGACATGATGAATGTGGTCTCTTTCTCTCCTTTGTATCTAAATATATTAATATATTTAATAATATATTTTTTATATTATACTTAATATATATATATATATATATATATATATATATAATAAAGGTTGTAATTATATTTAAATGTTCTGTATTATGTAATTACTTTTGTCAGTCACTTTTTTTTCTTTTCTTTTTTTATTATTATTATTGGAGTTAATTATTTATGAAATGTTGTTTTGTATTTTGTCTAGTGTGTATTCACTGATTATTGAATGGTTTTTTGTTGATTTATTTGTTGTATTATTTGAGTAATATTTTAAATTGACTATGGCTATGCAATTGTTTTTGTCTACGCCATACAAAAATTTTAAAATAAAAATAAATATCTGACACTTTTTGACGTCAAATAAACATACATATTCGTAATCAGAATAACTTCTACTTTATTTGAAACTCACAAATAATATTTCTCCATTAAAGAAATTTCTACTCGATATAGTTTTTGTTTTTCAAATACCCTAAGGTTATTTTTTGTTACCACTGTATTCGACTAAACTAAATGTATACTTTAAGTTTGAAATATATACTATTTATAGTCTTGTCTGTGTAAACAAGACTGAAATAGACAGACGAAAAGACACGCGTGTGAAACAATAAGGGTCCCTGGTTTTACTTACGGATCGTAAAAAGCATAAAATAGCCCTGGAATACTCTAATATTGTCAGGGTTGGAAGTGAACAAGAGTTAGTCAAGAGAGACCTGATGGAAAAGACGAAAGAAAGGGATTTAACTAAGACTAAATGTAGATCCAGCTATAAATAAATATTGAGCTTCACTTGTAAAATAATATTTGATAGAATAAAATTCGATCACAAGATCTCACGAAAATTACTTTTGATAATTAAACGCGTTTCAACGACAAAGTCGCCATCCTCAATGATACATGAGCTACAATAGCTAAAATTATTATTGTAGCCTACAGTAACGTATACCTTGTATTCACAAACAAACACTATTTTGTCTGTAGTATTACTAATGTAAACGGATGTGTGAAAGTTAGTACAATATGTTTTACACCCTTTACATCTACGTATGTCAGACTGTTTGTACGATGTTTTGACACATGAATCATTTAAAAGCTCTTGACTTTATTGTTCAGAACACAGACTAGAGTGTGCTTGCGTGTTACACGCAATGTTTTGATTTCGTTTTGTAACTTATCTCAATCTTTCACTCTTTTAACTTTCTCACTGTTTCTTCGTATATTAAAACTATTGTGACTTGAAAACGATATACCAGATCTCATTTGAGAGTTTCTATCTCCAAAAAGCGGGATGAGTGTATCAGTACATCTTCTATCTGCACTAAACTTCTAAACTCATGAACCAGTAACGATAACTGAGAACATTTTGGTTGTATCTCCCTATAAAAAAAAATGTGTTGAAAGCTATCTTTCTCTAGGCCAGTAGGATATAAAATCGTTATACATTGCAACTATACAGTTTTGTACAGGTCCGAAGTTATCAACAGATGAAAATATGAATCGCTGGAGAAAAAAAAAAGAGCCTACTAATTTAACTTTCATCCTAAAAATATTTCCAAACTGTAACAACAACCATTTTAAACTGTTTTGTTTTCATCTACTTTATGACAGTTTAATGGAACGCCTACAAAGTAATAAGCGTCCCACAGAAAGTCATACGATTAATTAATGAGCCTCATCCGGGAAACTCATCTATATCTCCCACAGAGGCAAACAAAGAACTGAGCCGATCGTGGTATTATTCAGCCCCACCATACAAAGTAATACAAGCAGATTCTCGAAATGTAACGTACAAAAGTTGTTTTCTTGGGCCCTGTAGTAAATGTCTAATTCAGTTGTTATACAGGTTTTCAGACACTTGTAATTGTTATAAGTCTCCACAATTACAGTATCTCGATCCTTGTGGACTTCGAAGCTGTACATAAAGAAGTTGCAACTCGCTTCGCTCGTTTCATTAACTCTACCTTGACGAATGTCGTAACAGTACGAGGGAAATCAGGATACGAATTACGTTTTTAATAATAACTTCGCTATTTGTCTTCAATGGGGGGTTGGGTTAGTAATGCAGAATTGAAATCTGAACGTATTTATCTATTTAAGTGTGTTGTGGTGATTAGTCACCCCCCCCCCCCCTTAGCTTCGTTTTCCGGTATGTACGCAAGGCACTAGATAACATGAGGAGTAGTGATTTAGCCACCAGTGAGGGAATACGTCTAGCCTGTGTCATTCTACCCTTTTCCTTATAGTGCCGTTTTATTAATTATGCCTTGCTAACCCTTAGGAATAGGTCCTGTACGGTCCTAAGGTTTATATCTTGACGTATCGGGTTTTTGGAATCGTAATAGTATAAGTTGGGTCTTTGGTGTTAGTCCGACATGTTGTGCCAATACAGTGTGGTTTATATTAATATTTGGTTTTAGTGTAAATTGGTTTAGTTTTAGTAAATTCGTTTTTAGAATTAGATCGTCAAAAATGGCTAGCCTAGATCGACATTCGTCCAGTGTACTTATATTAATGCACGCGATCCGACGACCCGTCAACCAATAATTAAGCAGATCCACGTCACCCCCAAAACGGACCCCCCTTTATTGCAGTGTTATAAGTTTAAAAACACACGCGAGGTTAACAAAAAACTATTTAAAATAGCTGACATTTTTTATTCGATTTTTCTGAAATTCAAAAAGGTTCTATATGAGCACACTATAGTTCCTTAAATTAAATATGTTCCTATTTTAAATGTGGCCGCTATCGTGCTTAGAAACAGACAACAAAGAAGACGGATGGACAGCATATCAAATATTACTTTTTCGGTTTCCTAAGGCTATGAAGTATAAAGCTCAGTCAAAAACGGTGATCGAATTTTTTTAACCAAACTTCCCCTATACTTCGTATACTGGATAAATAATAAATAATTTCTTAAATTTCTTTACACAATTTGTTAAATATAAACCAACACTATTTATTTACAATCTACGTCTAAATTACGTTATCAGATATGATTACACGTGAATACCATCAGAGTACATAAATTAAATTTAGATTATTGAATTCAAAACGTTACTGTAATGTTGTACAGAGACAACACATCCATTATCATGCGTGTTTTTGTCGTGGGAATTTATTACACCGCTCAAAGCCCTTCAATGTTACAGAGAGGGGACTATTTGTTTCCGCACCATTTGTCTGGTGCAGATTTTTACTGATATTTATTAGCAGAGCTTATGTTAAATTGTGGGTTATATATTTGAAAATATTTACCGCAATGTTTTTAAAAGTAATGCAATACTAATTTTGCTGAAATTACTTAAAATAATTACATACTTGAAAGATACAAAATATTTTACGTTATTAGAATCCTTAAATCCAGTTATACTGTTACAAGCGTCTTCTGGTGACGGTCATTTGTATTTGTGTTGACATTCTCAAAGTAGAGAAATTAAGAAAGCCAGTTGCGGCTGTATAAAGAAGTGGAACTCTCTAACTATAGTGGTAGTAGTAGGAGGCCTATCGACCTCATGGTAAAGGATATATATATCTTTGAAAGGAAGCTAAGATATGAGGCCATCAATGTATGTACCATGTGGTGCTGGCAACAGCTCTAGAACGAAAATTGCTAGTCTGAGAGGGAACCTAGCCGAGTGTATCAATCACGAATTTAATGAGGTAAACTCACACAAAACAGCAGCCACCTTCCCTCTATATAAGATGAATAACCCTACATGTCGAACGCAGATTTGACACACAACAACAACAACAAACATACAATCTTTCAGTTTGAGAGGCGCAGACTCCATGTGGAAACAAAGCAAGTAAAACCAAACAGTGTCGTAAAGACGATGCTTTTACCGACAAGGGCCGATTTGATAAGGTAGATGTTTCCAACAACAGAATGTGACAAAAATAGAGGAAAGAAAACTTAGTTAATACCTAGAAGGAATGAAATACCTTGGAGTGAAGATAAAACAAGACGGAGCTCAACTAGGGCACAAAATTAGGCATCACTCTAAAATAATGGAGAAATCAGTCCCACGATGGATTTATCCCCGAAAGAAAAGTGGGGAGAGTATAAAAAAGGTATCTAAAGGTGTCAATTCGAGAGACCTTCGGAACACCCAATGTTGATTGAAACTCTTCATTTTGTTTTTTTGTTCAAGATTTTTATCATGTTTTAATTATCATAGTTTACTACTTATAAATATATTTCATTTAATTATAAACATTCATTAGTTATTCCAGATAGACAGTCATCAGCTAACAGATAAGAGAAACGCTGTTCATTGATATTAACCAACCAGTCAGCATGCCACAGAGCTCTTTGTTATTTATTATAATGGCTTGACGTACACAGTGTATGAGTCAGAAAATATGTGACTTTAAACAAACATATGATGCTGCCCATCGTAACGAAACATGTTGCCAATAGTTAAAATAATATTGACTGTTCATATAGGTATGTAAATTTTTTAGACAATTTACATGTTTTCCTTTAATTATATTCCAAAGTATCATGGCATTTTCTCATTACAACTTTAAATCCTTTATAAAATTGAAATCAATTGAAAAATTTTATTATTTTTTTAGCCAGAAAACCACATTTAATGTATAGATAGATCTACCTAATTTTTGCTCACTTTGTAGATAGAGGACGTCGATTTCTGTAATATTACGTTCTAAGTCTCTCTCTCTCTCTCTCTCTCTCTCTCTCTCTCTCTCTCTCTCTCTCTCTCTCTCTCTCTCTCTCTCTCTCTCTCTCTCTCTCTTCTCTCTCTCTCTCTCTCTCTCTCTCTCTCTCTCTCTCTCTCTCTCTCTCTCTCTCTCTCTCTCTCTCTCTCTCTCTCTCTCTCTCTCTCTCTCTCTCTCTCTCTCTCTCTCTCTCTCTCTCTCTCTCTCTCTCTCTCTCTCTCTCTCTCTCTCTCTCTCTCTCTCTCTCTCTCTCTCTCTCTCTCTCTCTCTCTCTCTCTCTCTCTCATTTTTTCCATGTAACACTTAGGAGCCCACCTGTAGTGAGATTACGAGCGTGGACTGAGGATTATGGGAGTGGATTACTGAGGAAACCTACAACATATTACATGTAGTTTTGTGATAGATTCCTCTCATACATCTCTCCTATCTGGTCTATTTTGACCAGATCTTGTTCTTTTCTGACCCTGACCCTATTGGAGTATTCCATCGCTAGGGTATATTTATTTTATGACCTTTTCTTTTCCATATAAGGCGAGGATAACCGAATGGACAACAAGGAAAATAATTATTTTTATGAAAATGTCCTAAATAAACAACAATAAAATTAATTTTAAGAATAATGTTTTAAATCATTAGTGGGAGAATTGTATCGTAAATAATGAATAAGGTAAAACTAAAAATATATTTTTATATTATCCGCCAACAATTAAGTATAAAGTGTCGTAATTGTATGTATGTCTTCAAAAACAGCGTAATTAAATATTTAATACGACACTGATATCTGTCAGCTGGCCTCGTTAATGGCAACCGTTTTGTTGTTAACTTGACACCTATTAAACCCAAGGCGGAGGTTTTATTTGACGGGTTTGACACTCCCTTTTGATATTCTGACAGAACTACTTTCAACAATTCATAGTTTATTTATCGTTCCATTAGAGCTACAATACGATTTATATTGTATACATAATCCTATTGTTCAATATTACACTATTTATAATACTAACACTCAATGGCAGAACAATCTGTGAAGGGCTTGTGTATGCTATTCCCGTCGCCGTAGTTACAGTCTTCTAAACCAGAGTTCGCTACTAATGGTAGCTTGCCTATAAGCTCCATACAGTTTGACCCGCCACCGGGATTATACCTGAGACATCTCACTCGTAACGCCAGAGTAATGTCCACTAGACCAGCTGGGGAAACATTATTAATAATAAACAAAAAAATAATAAATTAGTACTTTATTAATTTAAATTTCTCATCAATGATTAATTAAAAGAACTTTGTTGATGTAGTTTTTCTGACATTTGTCAACATTTGTGTATATACAAATGAATACACGACGTTTCGAGAGTAAACATCAACTTTTGTTATCAAGTGAAAGCTTAGAATATGAAAAACATAAAAAGAACCAACATAGGCCTAAAACTGGTATCCAATGAAAGGCACTAAATCTAGAGCCGGGAGGTCAATATAACTAAAACTATATAAAAACGTGATCATAAAAACCACAGGTCAACAAACCAACTAAAATAATAAATAGCAAGCATTAAGGTAAATACAACTAGACAAAGAAAACTGTTCACCACCAACATGGTTTGGTCTAAAATATTACATTTATTAAACAGTCTCACCAGACGAAGTAGAGCGTTGAGGAAAACATAAAACTTTTAATAAAATAAATCACGTTTAAGCTTTTGATTTCACTGCTCAGGACTGATTAAAGGCAACACAGACGCGTGCGTCACGCAACCTTGACGTGGGAGAAGTCAAGCAGTCATGCGAGGGACGTTATTTAATCACCTTTAGTTTTATTGCGCAACTAATGTCGTTAAATGTTATTGCCACACATTAATTATAGCACTAGTAAACACACTGGTAATGCTTGATATTAAGAGAGTGAAGGAAATATTAATAAAACATTTCAGTTATCGATTGGAATACAAGGCTGAAATCAGTAACATAAATTCAAAAAAATGCATATTATATTTGCAAACAACTTGTTTTGATGCATAGTTAGTAATACAATAGTAACATTGTCAACATGTTCCTGCCCCATTATATGTGTAAGAAGAGAGTCAAATTAAAAATCAGAGTCTTAAAAACAACAATATTATGAAATTATAATGAGATACAAATTACCCAAAAAATATAAATTTTCTTTTTTTTAATGTTGTTTTAAAATAAACTAATAAGAGTTTCAATAATAGTGAGTTTGTACCATAAAAGGTTGAAAAGAGACCTATATGAAACATTGAAGCAAAGACTGTAAGTTATGTCACGGAAAGACATCTCCACTTTAAAATCATCATATTTATTATATAACACTGTGATGCTGTTATTGGTAGTCCAAAATGGGGTTACTCTATAATTTCACGGTCATACAAAACCTGCACCCGGGACATGTTTTTATCTTAGTAAACTAATATTAACTTTTCAATTGTTTTTGACGCGCTGTGTTAAAGTATGTAGGTGATACTCTGATCAATGCACAGTTAAATCTATTATTTCAAGAATTTTGAAATTTATAAGATTATATATCAACGTCACAACTATCAGCAGTTACATTGTGGGTTTTAAAATTCTACCACTTCAGGAGAAAATAAATCAGTCCGATTACTTTTTAAACAAACCTCATCTGTTAATATTCTACAATGTTTAAATGCCACCCTTTTACTTAAGAGAATATTTCTAAAATTCCAGTTGTAATATAAATTCTATCGCAAAATAAGTTTATGTCCCTCAAGGGGTCATTTATAGTGAATACAGGATTGGTAATCTGAGGCACACTAGTAGGATTTAATATTTTTCCGTGTAGTTTTGGGTTAGAATCCTCTCTTTTATCTTTCCTATGTAGTCTTTCTTGCTGTTTCCTACTCTGACATTGTTAGTGTGTACGAAGGCCAAGGTGCTTTATTTTTTGTTTTGTTTTTTAAGGGGATGATAACCGAGAGGTTTTTCAAATTTAAACAACAAGAAAAGAAAACTTATTGTTTGGATACTAGCCTTATCGTTGTATAATATGTATGTTAAAAATATATAACCTGTTGGGTGGTGTTTATTTGGTTATCTGTGTTTATTAAAATAGACTTCTTTTTCTTATCATTTAGGAAATGTTTATAATAGTTTTAATTCATAATATGTTTATACCATAATTATAAATTATAATAAAAACAAATTATTGACATAAAATAAGCTCAGGGGCTCATTATAGGGAGTAAGGGTTTAACAATCCCCAAAGACCCTAATTTATCTACACGTGCTTTCACTTAGTCTTGGTTTAGATAACTTTCCTATTTAAGTTTTCTTGACCAACTCTTGTTCTCTTCCGACCCTGACGCTATTAAAATATTCGAAGTCAAGTAGTCGTCATATTATTTCCTTTCTTTTATTATGAGATGATGACCGAAAAGTATTTCCTTTAAAAGAAAAACAAAGTAAAATAGAACAGCAGTGTCCCTTCATTATACTAACCACTTTTTACCATGGAAACACAATTCCATTTTTTGTGCCTGAGGACAGTTTATACAGATGGGATACTCCCAGATACGTCGCCTTTGTTACAATGTTAACGTCATCCTCAGGCGACAAAATTCCCCGACTCGCGTTTCATTTAATGAAACATGAAAAAAAGATTTTCAAAAAGAACACATTTTGCTTAATTAATAATACGAATTTAAAAGAAAAAGCGATACCTAATAAACGGGAAACAAATGGGAAAATATAAAGTAGAAATGTTAACTTTAACTTCTTTTGAAAATATGAATCACTTTGTTGAATACACATTGAAAGAAAATTCCGTAAAACTACAATAAACCACTAACAACATAAAGACTGTATAGTTATGTTTATTCTACATTATTTACAATTAAATTAGTGTTTTATTGTGGTTTGGGGGATTACTCATTCATTCTTTTGAAAAATAGATAACCAATTAGTTTGCTGAAGTGAACTTAACATTAATTATTAATTGGCAAAATCAATTTGAATGTAAATATAATTTAAAATTTGAAATTTTGAGAATATTACAATGTTTTTGGAAAAGTTTATTCGGACATTTACTATTGTTTGTGTTGGTAGTGCACGATCAGTTATCAACTCTCGTTATTAAGTGAAAAAAAAACTGTTGTGACTGAAAATCAATTATAAAACTTATTTGAAGCTAAACCGAAGTTATATTTAACGATTTCCAATTAACTTTTGACCTTACAGCTAACTTCTTACTTTTCAATTAGAAATTTGTTGGGTTTTAAAACATTTTTTTAAAATCTTTATACGGTATAACAAAAATTTGTATGTAACATAAAACATGGATTATAACTAATAAGTCATAAATTACTTAACAATCATTATAGAATCCTTTTTGATAATAATAATAAAGTTTCTTTATTGAATAAACTAAAATACATTACCAATACCATTAAATTAGGTACAAAGTAAAATACCGATATCAATTAAAAACAGACCAAATTATATTCTAGCAGACATATCTCAAGGTGTGACAGTGAGGTTATTTCCTTAAATAAATCACCATAATAAATAAATTCAAAATTTTAAAATGAACAAAAAAATACATATTTATTCTTACAAAAAAGCAAGGTAAAATAAACTGTATAGCTTTCCTCGCCTTTTCAACAATAATTTCTTATAATGATTAAATTCGTTCAATAAAACGCTTTTACAAGCATAACGCACACGCATTGTCATTTAAAAAGATTAAAAAAGTCTCTAGACTCAGAGTTAAAAAAACTCCTTTTTTTATTTTAAACAGCTGAAAATAAAATCCACGCTCAAACATATTTTACCAACAAATTTTTAATTCAGTAAATGTTTTTAATTGAATTAAAATTAAAATTTTCTATTACAATTATGTTATGTTATATTTATAATTATAATTATTACATCATTTTTCTTCTTACTAAATATTTTTATTAATTAATATTAATTTACCGAATTAGAAGTTATTAATTTTTATAATTAAAAATTTTGTAAATGTATTACTATTTTTTTAAAACATGACTACATTCCTGAATTATATTTTTACATTAATTTACCATTTACTAAGAATCACTAAATTATCTTTAATTTTACGTCAACAATAATTATAAAAATTTGGATATATTTGTGGAAATAGAAATCCACTTTTTATGATTCATTAAATAAACACTTGTCGCCCGAGGATGACGTAACTGTACTGTGACGTAACAAAGGCAACATTTCTGGGAGTCTCCCATCTGTATAAAATCTCACATGACTGCCCTCAGACACAGTAATAAACGGAATTGTACTTGGAAGACTGAGAGAGTAAAGTAAAGAGGGCTTAAAGCGGAACAATTTTGCTACGTTATTCTAAAAACGTTGGTATTAAGTCAAAACCATCAATATTTAAAATAACGACGAATCTGAGATACATTAATAAAGAATGAAACTTAAAACAAACTTGGACAAATCAATTATTTAAATTACACTTTAGTAATACTTTTATTCTTTTCGACCGAAAATATAATAATAATAATAAATTATACATAAATCAGTGTTACAACGGAAGCTATAACAAAATTATTATTTCATAACATGTAAAAACAAACAAAACACTAATTAAGAATAATAACTTCTCTATCGCTAAAGTACCCATATATAGTTCGGCGAATCACAGCGAACCTCGCCAAATACGATATGAATATAGAGGGAGGGATGTTACCCCTTTATGTGACAGGTTAATGTGGGATTAATGCAGTATTACTCCAGAACAAAAATTGTATAACCATTTATTTTCATAGTTTACATTCTGTAAGCAAATAACAGGTTGGCTTGTCTTAAATTGTCACAATAGTCTAAACAATTCTAATTCGAAGCACGGGAAAGGCGTGGAAAGCATAGTTTAGTTCATTTATTACTGCTTAGTAATTTTTGGAGTATAAATGTCCTATTCGATTTATAATATTATGTTATTAACCGCTGAGGACTTCACCGTAACCCTGGTAAGGGACCCTTACATGGTACTACCATCCGAAGCCAGATGGACCAAGGTTTTTTTTAAGAGGTGTTACTCCTCTATCCCTCCTCCTTCCCATAAAAGATGGGCTCCGGGCTTGGGACCGGTATAGCGGAGTTACAATATATGTTACAATATATGTGAAATTTTACCTTATAACATTTCAAAAACTTGATCGACTAAATAAACATTAACAAATTATAAAATACAACGAGAATAACATTAAAACAAAATTATTTAAGTTACAGAGCTACAACAACATATCAACCAAATACCTGGATAGAATTATTGCTACATATGGACACTTAAGTCCGTAAGTCCAAAGATACAAGCACACCTACCACTCCCACACTTAACATTCTATCCATTGCTAATATATTTATTCATCATCTATAAGTGGAAGTAAGAAAATACGGAATGTTATCTCTCCTGATTCTTAAAATCTAATCTTTTATAATTTTCTTATATGTGTCATCCCAAACGTGCTAAGTTATTTGGTGTTAATGAGTAATTTTGAATAAATCAACCTAACAATATAAGAAGAACTCTTGTATTCGTAGTTATAGCGACTCTGGGAATGACAATTCCTGAATAAAATGATGATCTATTTCGATAGTTGTGAGCAATCAGATGTAAAATATTTTATTTATCATAAATATACACAATAATATAATCGGAGAATATTAAAAACTTTAATCTCATCAAATAACATTTCAGAGATTAGTATTATTTTTGCGCAATTCTGCTTTCATTTTGACTTTTACAAAATGTGTATGACATAAAAACTGTAAATGCATCTTCTCAAACGATTATGACATACTGTAATATTGATTAAACGTATGTGTAGTACACCTTCTACAGTAATTTTGGTGAGCAGCCCATTTTAAACGGTTAACTACAAGTACGTATATTCCGCGACCTGTTCCACAAATTCACACGTTATACACTCTTTCTTACCACAAGTATGAAGTGGCAACTTTAAATATATTGTATCGCAGTCCGCTCTAAGTGATAATGTCATATACTGTGTTTTGTGAGCATTTATTGTGAATCGATATTGATCGAACCAACGCATACCAGTGAACAAACCACTCTCTTCACACCTCCTCCTTATTGAGGTCCTTACAAATAGTAATACCGCGACATCTACATACAGAAATCATGACTTCTATGTAAATTAACTTTATCCAAATTATTTACATAAATTAAAAATAAAAGTAAAAACAATACATTTTTCTGTCAACGATAGATTCACCTAAGATCTATACAACCTCGTATCTTTCTTTAAATTAGTCACAAAACCATTTCAAAGTTTCTCCCTGGACTCTAATATGTTTGAGTTATTTAACAAGTTAATTCCTATTCACTGTATAAAAAGCTTTGAGCAAATCAATAAATACTAATAGAAGTTTATCATTTCTCCTGGCTGACTCATGAAATGCTTTTGTAAGATAAAAAAAAACATCATTTAAGTTTTTATTCAGGTCTATGATTGACCTCAAGCACTTAGTCAACCAATTTTAGCACTAAATTATTTAGCTATAACTTAGCTTCTTGATATTTTTGAAATATTGAAAATGTACATGATCGTTATACACAGTGAAGTGCTATACATCCCTTGAATTTAATTTAATACTTCCCTTGGCGGATGAACGTTTTCAACTACGTTACATTTTTTCTTTCCCTTCTACCTTTGTCGTAATGTTGTCCGAGCAGCTTCTTTTGAAACCTCCTACTTCTGCTTCTATAGAAGGTGTTGTTTTTTTCTATTTTTTCTCTACAATTTGAGATTCCATTCCATCCCTTGTAAGGCGAGTCAAGCCCACGGAAATTGTTTTCTTTCACCTGTTTTTATTTTACTTTTCAATCTTTTACAACTTGGTAGGTGTATCTTGAAGTTCGTTTTGGGAAGACTCTTGGGTTTCCTCAAGTAACATTGCTTCCTTATCTGAAGTCAAGTCGTCATCGGATTGAAGTTATAACCTTCCTTCGGAGGATCAGAAAGTAACTGCTATTGAGTCTGCGTCTCTTGTTGTAAGTTCTTCTGTTGTATTTTCTTGAATTCCATGTTGTTCCCACGAGTTTAAACATTTCATAAACGTGGGGTTTTAGTGTGAGATTGTACCAGTATCCCACAGTCTCCGTTTCTTTTACAATAACCCTTGTACATTCCATCCATCGGAACAGATTAACATATAGACAAATGACACCATGGAATGGGGGGGGGGTATTTAGTGACCTCCGGTATAGATCCTCTATGTAGGGTTACCTACTGCAGGATACGACTTTTCGCCCGTGCACAGCTGTCCTGAGGGTAGCATCCTAGGATGTTTGTTGTTATCCTCTACCACCCCCCCCCCTGGGACGTTTATGTTAACACTGTATTAATATGTATTAACATAAATAGCTTTGATATTTTACTATTTGATAAAAATAATCATTTAGATTAATATTATGCTCAATTAATACATCAATTTCATCATCGGAACCGCAATGAATGAAAAGCAAAACCACAGATGGTAAAGTTGTAATCAAAAAACTTTCTTTTAAAAGCAAGCAATATATTTTGTTGACTTTGGCTTCTTCTGGTGACAAAGGAATATTAAAATCGCTGTTATGATGAGGGTGGGGAAATTAGTTTCTGGGTTGGAATCTTATCAGATGAGATGGTTAAATTAAAGGAGAAAAATGTTTAAACCGTCATCTGGATCGACGAAATAAACTTACTCTGTGGGTTTACTTTTTGGGAGGAAACAATTAATTAATTTGAGACTCAATAGAGTGTTATAGTTATTATTTTTTCTGAGAACAATTTTAGTAAAGGATCTGAGAGCAATATTAATAACATAAAAGTTTATAGTAACTGACTATGATTGTATTTTAACTTAGTTGCAAATTTTAATCAAAGAAATTCATCTCTCTCCTTCTAATTCTCATTCCCCTCTCTCTCTCTCTCTCTCTCTCTCTCTCTCTCTCTCTCTCTCTCTCTCTCTCTCTCTCTCTCTCTCTCTCTCTCTCTCTCTCTCTCTCTCTCTCTCTCTCTCTCTCTCTCTCTCTCTCTTCTCTTTCGAGTTAATTCCAAATAATCATATCTTCATCCTAAAAAAAGGCCCTTTATTTTATATATTTATTTATCTCCCCTTTTCTCTCCCCCTCTTTTCCCATACATATAAAATATAACCAATAAATCCCTGAAACTTGTATCCTTAATTTTTGTTAATAAATTATATAAAAAATAGAATTTTAGTTTGGGCATTATACTAATTTTTGCTATAAAGACTTTACCTCCCTTGAATCAGCCGTAAGAGAGAGGGTGAACTCAAATATTTGTAATACTAACAGGACCATTTAAAGGTCTTGTTGAACGTAGAAAGAGATGGGGGGATGTATTTTTCTACTTAGTCAATTCAAAATGACGGTCAATCACAAATAAATACATTGCACTGAAAAAGCATTTTTCTTACAAACAAAATTGTGATTTAATTCTGTACAAGAAGATGCCATATAGGTAGCCGCAATTTCGTTTTACTAAAAAAACTCTTTTCTTTAATAAATCATTAATTAAGATCAGAACTTCATTATTTACCCTGCTCTCTTTATTATCTGCAAACTTATCGTGGTTATGAAGTTACTTTAAGTTGCCTTACATTAAATTAAGTTAATTGAAATCACATATATCTTTTTTTAATGTTCTACGCAAAGTAAAATCTTAATAAATAAAACTAACTACGTTTAAAAAAAAAGAAAATATTATGATTTTAAAAATTAGTTGCAATCTATAAACAGTTTTATAATGACATAGTTATTTTTGATAAGTATGGAAATTATTGTTAACCATAGCAATGAGTTTTTTCAAGTAGAACTTACATTTTCATAAACTATTTATGCTGAAGACAGTAGGTAGGTACTTGGTGGTAAAAAAATAAAAATAAAAATTTAAAAAAATCATCATGGTATTAACTGCACAGATTATTGTACTAAAAATAGATTTTTGTTTGTTTTACTTCTTAAATATATGTATTATGGAGGTCATTATGTGATGGGTCCAAAAATCTAAGTCATGTTTTTGCAGATATAAATACAAGTCAGTTGAATCTGCATAAATCTACAGCTCAAATGTGTAGACAGATTTTAATCAAATTTTTACGTGGACATATTTTGGCTATACACCGCTACTTTTTAAAATTGTCTAGTATTGCCCTAAAATTTTCAGTAGCCACCCTAAAAAAAAATCTTTACAATTACAATTTTCTCAAAATCAATTTGGATTAAATTGTGATTAAGTGTTCCCACTACGGACCAAAATCGTATTGGTTTGTTATCTCTCTAAAATTCGGTTCACGAGAAATCGGTAAAACATATATATAATCAGCTATGGTGTGCTGTTATGAAATATGTAATATCTCATCTCAAAATCGGTATTATAAATTTTGTACATATTTTAGCGAATTGTGAAGGTTAATGACCTAAACCTGTGTGAAAAATCGCAAGGAAATGACGGATTATGAATAATTGAACAAAAATGAAGCTTGATAGCCGTTATTAGAAGCTTGATTTTAATCAAGTATGATTTACAATGAGGATCGTAATTTTTTTTAACAAATAGTTTTAAAAAAAAAGAACAATATATACATACAAATTGAGCCTTAAATTAGTTTGTTATGTTATTATACTGCCCTTGACATTCAAGGCAACCCGTTGCATGCAGGAATAATTACCGCAACTAAGCTGCATGCATCGTGCAGTGGGAGGTTTTGAGTTCTGGAGTGTGTGATTATAGTGAAGCCTTACACCTGAACCGTGAAAACATTAAACTCGATTATCCTTTGAAATCATACACGTAAAGTAATGGAATAATTAAATAAATGTATGCTACTTAAACATTTCCACATAAGAGAATTTAAACTTCAAACTAAAAAGTAAAAACACTTCTACAAATGTGAAATGTAAAGAAACTTTTAGCCTTTATATGTAATAAAATATTGTGTAAAAGTAAAAGTATAACTTATCAATTCACCACAAAATAGAGAGTCAAAAACACTGTTACAGGTCAGGCCACTTCAAAGTGTCATCCCCGTCTGCTTAACCTGCTTTTCATGGGTTTTATGAGGGTTATCCTGAAAATAGAAAACAAAGTTGAACCGATTTGTAACTTGAAACAAACTTCGCCATACCACAATTTCCTTCATCAAGATTTCATTTCCTCCTCTCTGTTATTTTAATACATTATCAAAAAACTGGAAATGGCGATTTGGGGCGCCTTTTGGACGATACAGCTAAAACCTATACAACTTTGGCGCCTCTGTAAAGATCTTCTTGGGATTTTCAACTCAATCGAACCTCTTGAGATTTCTTTAGGCTTTTGTAAAACTTCGATATCCAACAGTGCGTTATCCTCAGTCGTAACAGTACCTGGTGTACCACATTTCTATGTATTAATAACCGAAACTGTTCTTTCAAACTTATTTGTACGTTACAAATATGGATAGTAGTTGAAGTCCAAATGATTCTTCTCAGTGACTATAAGCAGTTTTGGTGTTCTCACACTCCCAATACTCTTTCAGTATCCACTTTCTGTTCTCAAAACGTAGATTCCCCGCCAGTAAAAAAGCTTTGAAATAACTGTAAGTTGTAAATAGAGTTAGAGTTATGATCAATCATCAATAAATAAAAGCACCTGTTACATTTAACAGTTGCAAAAACATATGACGACATAAAACTGAACCATTAGTTTCAACTGTTTGCCACACGTGAGCACTCCCATATACCGTGAATAGTAAAGGATTGATACAGATCTTAAGGATGTTTTATTAATATAAGATATATTCTTATTTATGCAAAATATGTGTCAACTTAGAGGTGAGATATTGACACTGCACTTTAAATTTTACAACTAACTTTAAAATATAAAATAACGCGAGAACAAGAACATTTAGGGAACCTTTTACTATTCAGACCGTAATAAGAAAAGGTCTATTCTTTATATATCGTATGTTTGAAACTTATTGAAATTTTGAATCACGAGGACCAAATCAAATTACTGTCAAGGAAAAACAAAATTACTCTAACCTGATTTAATACGAAGATATATGAGAACTGAAAAAGAAAATGTATGTTCTAATGTCAAGTCCATAAATTCATTTACTCTTTGAATATAAAATTAAGAATTCTTTCATGTTTGTAGTATGGAGAGAGTCATGTTATTGGTAGAAAAATTGAAATCGAACTTCTCAGATATGTCTGTCTGTCCAGAATCACCTCCCAAAGTTTGTATGTGATCGCGAAACATTCTCTATAAGCTATTTTAAAAATTGTATTGATGAGGATAATTATTAACAGTTGGTTGAATTGTGTGGCTAAAGGAGCTTTGGCATCTCCGGATTCTTTACCACAGGCCATGACTAGACTGAATTGTATTTAGTAGAGATAAAAACTAGTGTTTTCTGTAGTGTTAATGCTTATTTGTCCATTTAGGTTTGATATAAGTGTATCAAAGGGTTGACAAATAAGTCTAAGTTTTGGATCGTGTAGTTACATACAAGTATTAAAAATCACGAAGTATTCGCTAATTTTTATTATCCCAGATTATTATGTTTTATCTTTAAATTAATTTGATTTAAGTTTAGAGTAATATACCGGTTTGACGTAAGTATTAGAGACTAAGAAAGTTTGTAACAAGGAACTTGTATTGAAGCTACAGAAGGATAGAGCAGCTTTAGTAACAGTCTGAGTTTCAAGAGGATTATATCTTACAACTTGGAGACTGTTTCGTCTTGTGTGAAATTCTCTTTGGCTTTAATTAATTCCTGATTTGAGAAACTTGAAATTAGATAAAATAAATCTCCGATACAATTTCATTTCAATTTAGACAATAATGAAACCAATAGTTTTATATGGAGCAAAGACATGTACTCTGAGAAAAAAAAGATGAAGGATGAGTATGGGAGAAGAAATTATTGCGTAAAATCTATGAAAGTGTAAACGAAGGATAAATGAATTGGTCTTGTGTGCCACTGGTTTATTAGAATAAATGCAGAGCTACAGAAGTTGTTTGAACAAGCAGAGATAAAGAGGAGACGAATGCAATGGTTGAGACAAGTAGAAAGAATGGAGAAATCTAAAGTTCTCAAGAAAGTTTATTTCCATCTTCAAGAGAGAGTCAGAAGAACAAGCTGTCTGAAAAAGAGGTGGTTTAGTGACGCGGAGAGCGATTTGATCACAATGGGTGTCAGAGGATGGAGAGAGGAAGCCAAAAACAAAAGAGAATGAGCTAGGAGGTAAAAGCTTTCCAAGGGCTGTAACTCAATACATGTTTCGTTACAAGGTATGACTACAGAACAGATTGAGATATTAATATCAAACATTAAAAAAAATCTTTCATGATTTAATTTGCTGTGTACCACTAAATCTTTTACTTTTTCACTACGACGTTCATTAATAAATGTTCAATGCCGCACATTTCAACAAATTTACTATTTGAGATATTAAATTTGATAAATTTGAGATATTTTTAATTGTATTTTATGTTGAAGAATAGTGGGTATATCGGTAAAAAAATAAATAACAATACATCTTGTTCTAAAACACAAAATCCGTTTTAAACAGTCATCCAAAACTCAGCAGGAACAAATAATTTAAAAGTTGCCTGCCAAGTGTTGAAAGGCCGAAGACCGGCTATCCTAATTACAGTTAAACAAAAATAAAGATAAAAATTTGTTCAGAATTAAAAGGCCTTACTAAGTACCTTGTTAATAATTTGTAAAATCAACTGTTTACGAGATATTTGGAGTTTTTTTTTAATAAACGTCATTTTGAAACGGTTAAGTGAAATTCTTTATTATACAAGAATAAAATAAAGCAATAAAGCTTTATTGCTTTATTTTATCCTTGAATATAGAGTTTTAACAAGAAATATCTGCTGTTACATTAAAATTCATTAATATATGTTAAGACTAATCTTTGGATTCGTTTTTTTCTGTTAGCTCCTGGGACTACGAACAAAAGAACATTTGTTACCGATATTTAATTTATCGATGTACAAAATTAAGATATGTGTTCTATTTAATTGTTTTTGTTGTCTTTGTGATGAATGTGTATTTTTGTGAATAATAGTCTGAAGAAATAGTTACGAGCAGTGAAATATGTAATGCGTAATGAAACTTTCCATTTAAAACGTTAAGGAGATAGATAATACATCTATTTACTGTATTAAACTCTAACTTTAGAAAACAATATAAAACACACACACATATATATATACACATATTCCTAAATCATAACCACATAGATTGCCTAACATAGTATTTCCTAACAAGGACGATAGAACAGCTGTCACTCAAATAGAAAACAACAAGAAAAGGCGGAAAACAGGAGTCCAAATTAATAGTAAAAAAAATTCAATATTTAGCGGATATCATCGCCAGAAAAAAAAATAGAAGTAAATCCAGAAAATGATAACAGAGTTCAGACTATGTAAGAAACTTACAGAACAAAAACACTATCATACTACAGCAAGATATAGTTACTAAAGTACAGTAGTAAAAACGGAATGTCTGTACGAAGCACAAACAATATCGAAAACAGGACTAATCAAAATAGTAAAGAAAGAAAGAAAATTTCAGTGTAAAAACTTCGAAGCCAATAAATCGTCAACGGAGTTCACAAATTAGATTAGAAAAATCACATACTCTACAATAACTTTTTTTTTAATATCGGTAACAATGACAATGCTGAGAATGACTTTCTTTGTACAATCTAATGAGAATGGACAGGGAACGAATAGGGATGAAAATCTTACATACTATGAAAATAAAAAGGTTCCGATAGCGTAGATTCAAGAAGTACGCATAGATTTGGAAAAAACAGGAATACAGTACTAGAAATAGAGACTGCTACATAAAGAAGAGAGCAGAATCTGACGAATAAAAAACCAAAAACTAAATATCAGAGGAAGAATGACAGAGAAGTTCCCAGAGGAATATGGGCGCCAGAAAAATTGAATTGTGTAACGTAGTCCATGGAATACTTAATAGAAAAACAAATATGGTCTCCATTGTTATTTACCTCTTACACATGTATTTACCTCTCATGAAACAGTATTGTTTTTAGTTTAATAATTAATCAAGTTATACATCAAGATTTGGTGTTAAAATATAATTTTAATAAACACATTATGACATGGAAGTCGGCTTTAATACTGAATTACGCAATTAGCAAGATTCAGGTTGATGCAACAACTTTCAAAGAGAATAATTTAATCCAATCATGTTCTAACAAATGAGTTTCCGTTAAGAGTTAAATACATAATGAGAAATTAGTGTTACTTAACCTCTTAACAAGTAGTCTGAGTATTGTAATAATGAGAAATGTTGTGTCTGTTAATGAGTAACTTAAATCCTTGTTCAATAAAAAATATTATTTGTTATATACACGAATCTCTTGACCTGAAATTTCTTGGGTAAATTCTTTAATCATGAAATGAAAGAAATGACACGATTTTTCACAACGAAAACTCTATTTGAAAGAAGAAGCCGTTTCAATGACTAAGTCATCATCTTCAGTTGTTATATATATATATATATATAATTTTTGTGACACTGAATCACGAGAGACAAGGCCTTATGCTCCATACAGATAGAAGCGATGTAGCAATGCCTCCTCGTCAAATGCCAACAAAAAAATACATAGTGCAGCATATACCGGGTGTTCAAAAAGTCTGGAAACCCCTTAATATCGTTTTTATTAATAAACGCAGAACAATGAAACTCTAGGATTACTTCCTCACTCTAGTTACCGACTTTTTGCTCATTTAAACTGTCTTTTTTGCTTTGGGGGAACGTCCTGTGGAGGAAGTCTAAAAATCTTAATTGTAAGCATAGGTCGAATTATACCCCATTTTAAAGGTCTTTGTTAGAGGAACACATTGCCGCAATCCCGACTGAAAAATGACCATTCGTTTGGAAATGGCAGCCTCTTAAAGTTTGTTTGATTTTAATGCTAATTCAATGGTAAATTTTTAGTAAATTTTACATTAGATTACAATGTCACTTAGTGAGACAGAGCAAATAACCACTCTGATGATGAGGGGTTATGGGGATAGAACTCGTTCATATGAGGAGTTAGGCCGCTTGTGTCAATGAAACTTGACCCAATTGACCACCTATTCAAAAATCAACAGTGTTGAAGACCGTACAGCGCGGTTCTGTAACAGATCGGTCAAGATCCGGACGGCCAAAATCAGCAACCAATGCGACCATCAGCTACACAAGGACACCACTTCGATCACCTTCTGTAATACCTTCCAAGGTTTGTTTATTTTTTTATAATTATTGTCTTGCAAAGTAAGTAATTTAAACATAAACAACTAACATACTGTCTGTTCAATTTTATTAATAATGATAATTAACTGTCCCCAATTACATCTGTGCACTCCTAACGTTTTTAAACAATTAAATCGAACATTACTGATATTTCCTATCCCTCCACACTCCAGCTGTGAAATTCTCATAGCTAAAACACTAACATAACCAACACGGTTGAGTATTCACTTCTGCCTCTTAATCTTCGCAACGTAAAGTTAAGAAATTGTAAAAGGCTGCCATTTCCAAAAGAATGGTCATTTTTCAGTCGGGGTTGCAGCAATGTGTTCCTCTAACAAAGACCTTTAAAATGAGATATAATTCGATCTATGCTTACATTTAAGATTTTTTAGACTTCCTCCACAGGACGTCCCCCCAAAGTGAAAAAAGACAGTTAAAATGAGCAAAAAGTCGGTAACTAGAGTGAGGAAGTAATCCTAGAGTTTCATTGCTCTGCGTTTATTAATAAAATAAATATTAAGGGGTTTCCAGACTTTTTGAACACCCGGTATATATACAGTATACAGAGTCTAAATTAGATTCTAGGAATGTCTAAATAAATTTTAAACTAGAAAAATCTGAAACTTAATAAATGTTGTTTTTGTATTTTAAAGAAAATCAACGCCCCACCCCAAAATGGATTTTATGGGCGGCAATTCAAAAACTTTTAATGAGATATAACAACGTGGTTTTATATTTGCAAGCAAACTAGAATTCGCTCTTTAATCCAATTCAAAATGGCGGCCAGTTTTTAAAAAAACTTCATAATCAAATTTATGGAAAATAATAATGAGACAAAATTATTCCAGCAAAAACTGAACTAAATACTTGAATAAAAAACAGTAAACTTGTATGTCGTGATAATTTTGTCTCCCCAGTATTTTTGTTAGACTAAATACCGGATAAATATCGAGCTTAACTTGTGAGATGGTACACTTGATAAAATAAAACTTGAACACAAATTCTCACAAAGAATACGTTTATTTAATGAAACACGTTTCAACGACAAAGTCGCCATTTTCAGTGATGCACATCTAAACTAATAATTTAAATACATTTAGATGTTTGGGAAACTTTTTATATTAACAAATACCCTAATGTAATTGAAAATAATAAATTAGGACCAATACAAAGTTCTGTATTAACGTTAAAGTACAAGGTATTATGTATTATTCGATATACGATTTTTTTTTAGTAACGACGCAAGACTAACTAAAACAAGGAAGGCAGTAAGTTCACGTCTTACAGCTGTAAAGTAGATTTTTTACGTTAGACCGCTTTAGTTCTGTATAAATACGGGGGTGTCGCACAGTTATTGTACCTCGTACATCACTGAAAATGGCGACTTTATTGTTGAAACACGTTTTAAGTATATAAACGTACTCTTTATGAGAATTTATGCTCAAGTTATTTATGCATCAGATTATGATGTAAAATGGATTTTTTATTTGACCTGCGACCATTTTTAAGTCTAGTAAGATAGCAACTTCCAGTTGCACAATTGTTTTCTGTTAAACAGAACCTTTAAAATGAGATCTTGATAGAGTTTTACATTTGAAAATTTTGAGCTCCCTCTACATACCACATTTTGGGGTAAGGTGACATTACTTTATAAATGGTGAAACAGTTTTGTCATAAAGACAAACATAGTTTTCTACTTTTTCAAGTAAAACAAAATAATAATTTAAGTTCAATTTAATCGTCTTTGAACCTTTTTTCACCCTGCATATATATTTGATCTATAACAAATTATGTAGTTGGAATTGCTTATTACCAAACAATTTTAAGGTGATTACATTAAAAATTAATACTTATAACGTTGCTTTTCATTAAAACGAAAAGGCGGTTTTTCGATTTTTACTGTTTTTTGTCATCTTGAATAAATTTATTTTATTTCAGGAAATCGTTCCGCCCCAGTTTATGTCATTTTACATAGACCTAGTTAATACTATTAGTCACAGATTCTTTGCTACAATGATTATCTATTATACAGTAATACATTAGATAAAAAATATATCCACAGAGTAAACCGTTAATTCATGAGAGTCAGTAGAGAGAGTGCAAAATATAAAGCAAATTTCTCTTACGAGTTTTATTAATGAACCAATAGGGTTTCTTTGAGGGAGATTAAAAGAGCGTGCATTTCTATAATTAAATTTTGTACCTAAACGTTCCTAATTAGCAAGATATAATTTTTAAAATCATCGTCATTACTCACTTTAAAATGTTATTGTATTAATATTACACTTAGTTTCTTTCCTAACATTTTCATCCATTTGGTAACAAATTAATTAATTTTCTCCTCCTTAAAATAAATTCAACAAGTAAATTTATTCCGTTAATCTAGATGATAGTTAAAAATTTCTTCCCCTTAATTCAACCATCTCATCTGATACGATCGCAATCCAGAAACTAATTCGCCCCCACCCTCTTCAACTCCAATTTTAATATTCCTTTGTCACAAGAAGTTGCCAAAGTCAACAAAATATATTGTTTGATTTTAAAAGAAAGTTTTTTGATTACAACTTCACCATCTGTGGTTTTGTATTTCATTAATATCGTAATTCCAGTTTTAGATGACACTGAAAAGTTTTAAATTTAACTGCCGAGCCGACATTTTTGGATACGATTTAAGTGACCTTTCTAAGCTACGAACCAAATATGATCAAAATACCAATTTAAGATTTTTCCTACTACCAAATTTTGAGTTACTAAACAAAAATTTCTGAGATATTGTCAAAATATTCCCACTTATTAAATTTGATTTATATCGGTCCATGAATTTGGGCTGTGTAACAGACCACAGACAGACATAATTCTATAAAAAAATGTTTTTTTTAACTGTGAGAACTTCGAAATTGATAATTCATCAAAATACTAGATATCAATTTTTGACACATAACCTAACGTTATCACTACGCACATGTCATGTATAAAGTGAAATAAGTAAAAAGAATAATTACATTCACTTAAGTAACCTTCAAAAGAAAATTACCACACTTTTAACATTTCAGAACAAAAAGTAGAAATCTAATGTATTAATTAATTAATTTCTTTTTAATGTATTATTATTAAGCCTACATTAGTTCTAAGGTAAATTACAAAGTTATGCAAAGTGTATAACCACAACATTATTATTCAACTTGAAATAATTCTATTCCAGGGAATTTCTAAGAATACAAATTGTGGTAATTTATCAAAGCATTCTCAATATCGATAGCTTCCTGTCGCGATGCCAACACATATAAATAATCGCTGTCAGATTTGTTGCCAAAGATAAATGAAACCTAGAGGGTGTAATTTGGTTTTAAATTTGCCAAACCGACTTTAAGAAGAAATCATGTAACATTTTGTATTAAGTTTTAAATTTGTCGTCATGTTGTTTAAAGGCTCGGTCGTCATCGCCGAAGTTTTGGATCAAATAAGTCAATGCAACAACCATGGTAATTATCAAGTCCTATCATACAATATAATAGAAGCAGAGCCTGTAAATTGAATGATCAAAAGTTGATTTTACTGACTTTTGTAGGAAATGTTAAATATTAGTAGTTCAAAGGGTCTTATATAGGAAACTAAGTTTGTTTAAAACATTGAAATAAACGTGTTTTAAAGAAAGTTGTTACACATATTTTTGAACCTCGTAATTATATATATCACATATAAATAGTCGCTGTCAGATTTGTTATCCAAAAGACTAAAACGAAACCTAGAAGTTGCAATTTGGTTCAAAATTTTCCAAGCCGATAATAATAAGAAAACATGTAACATTTGTGTTAAGTTTTTTCTTGTTGTTTAAAGGTGAAACATCTCTGTTATCATCGACATATAAAGACACCATTATAGTACACATCCAGCCCATTCATACATTGTAAATGTAACGTCAAAGTTTCCTGAGGTTTGTAGGGAATGTTAAATTGGATTGCTGCATCAGGGGACTTACCCAATAGTGTAAGCTTGTTTAGAACAGTTGTTGCAAAGGAATTTAACGTCGTAATTATGTATCACTACTGTCTTGACGTCAGCTACGTCCTACTGGGCCTCGTATACAGTAAAATATCTCCACATCTTAGCTTGTATCAGTGTCACGGCGTTAGAGTAGGTCAGAGTTCAGGAGAGATCTAATAAGAAACTTAAGAGAGAGTAATCTAACCTAAGACTACATGAATAAGGTGTAGATCCAGCTAGGTACCTCGGGATTGTGAAGCCCGTATAGTGAGCCTTAGAGGGCTCAAGCAATATAACGAATCGATAGTAAAAGTGACGAAACTAAACGCTAACATTATTAAACTGATTGTTAAAAATTAAACTGGTTAGAGATCAAATTATTGTGACTTTGTTTTATTCAGGAAATCTTACAAGATCTGAATAAAGGAATAATATTTGAATAATTCAGTGTATTCGTTAAACAAAAGAATTCTTCAGCGAGATTTATTTAGCTTTTGATATTGTAACAAAAGGATATTAAAAATTGTAATTCTGGAATTGTGAAAAAAGGTATTTTCCACTGTTGAGCTACTCTGAGTAATCAAAATCTCTTTGAAGTATAATAATGAGGTACATTGACAAGTAAATTTTTAAACTTACAAAATATTTGCATAGTATAAAATGTGATTTTATTCTTTCACGAGAGACTAATTGGATACAAAATTGTCATCAACAGAATAATTAAACATGTTAAACTTATTAACCATCTAAAGACGTCGTTACTTTCAACTACGATATTGTAGTATTAAAATAAGAAAATAAGAAGGTGAGAAGAGCATTAAAGTTGTATTGCTGTAAGGAGGCAAGATCTGTTCAATCACCTCTAGATGGATGGATGGAATTGAACCTTCTGAAATGCAAAGGGAAGACAGACCAGAAAAATTAATGTCTTTTTGGAGGGGAGGAAGGTTAAAACTGTCAAATCCTCTCTGCCACGTACAGGTTTGATAATCCAGAGGACAAATATTTTATATCATATAATATGATTCCTTAATATTCCTTATATATGGAACATTTGTAATACCCGTAAACACAAATTGAACTGTATGCTATACCACTTAATAAATTATAGTTTATATTTACTTTATAAACAAATTTTTCTTTTCTATAACTATTTTCTAAACACTCTATATGATGTAATTCCGTATGTTTTGCAGCTTTCCCTTTTGTACTAACATGATAAAGCATTTTCAATACAAAAAACTTTACTACTTATAAATTACATTATCTAGAAATAAACGTATCTGTGCAGTAACTGGAAAATCTGGGTATTGTGCATAATAAACTTCTATTTTTATTTGCTCACCAATTTTATAAGTGAGACTTACGTAGTCACAAAGGAAAATTTAACAACAGTAGCCTACACTTGAAAATTCAGTTTATCGTTTTAACACTTTTACAATTTATAAAATACAATAGGTTCTATAAATGAATCAGGAAATAATTATGCAGTTTTTAAACGAAAAATAATTAAATACTTTAACACATTAAAATTAATCATGATTACTTTTAAAGTGGAAAACTCTTCTCTTATTTATTTCACTACAGCTGTTTCAGTATTAATACCCATTCTCAAGTACTTGTCAATTTATAAAACTGCAATACACCCAACACCACAACAACAAAATACAACACTTATATAATATTCATTTGGTCTTGTGATAATCTACATTTCTGTTAAGAAGTAAATAATTTACATTCTTATGCTAAAATACGTTCTTTTGGCTTCCTAGCATCGTCTTAATTTCTGCTGGCACGTTTCGGATTAACTCCATTATCAAAAACAGTTTATGTACTACTTCGTCCCTCAAAGGAGTCGTCGTATAACCAAAGTAAATCCCCTCTCCTCTACCTATTGGCTCCGCCCTATTCTGTGATTGGTTGACACTTTACTTCTATCCTATTAGTTAGTTTCCATAATTCACTGTTTCATAATGTTAGATTTTAAACACTATATTTGACTCATTAATTATTTGCTCATATACAATACATTGTAATTTGAATATTAAATAATATAAGACATTAATATACACGTCACACATACAGAGAAAATCACAATTGATTTGTCAGTAGCAAAGAGTTAGTAGAGATTTGACTAGTAACACTGTGTATCCAATGAATAAATTAATGTTGAATAAGTATTTTATATTTATTTGATGTAACTTAATGTGTGTGTGTGTGTGTGTATATATATATTTTATATTTTATAACGACCTGAGTATTAGATTTATTACTGGAACAGATGTCGTATAACAAATAAAGACGCTGGAAGATGTTGTTCCACTTTTGACGTGTTTACAAGTCACTTTACTATATACATTGAGTGGATTACTAGTCTAAACATTCTTAATGCTTGACGTAGTGTTAATATCTTATTTTTTTAAAACATACTTATTTTTCAAGAACAACAACTTTTTTAACGGTGAAAACTTAATCTCTTTGAATTAATTCAATAGCGAAAGTGTAATATCGCCCCCCCCCCTTTCATATCAGAGAGTTTTAATTACCTTGAGATATTGAAAAACGATTCAGCGCCACATTGGAACACGATATGAACAGGTAGTTTCAATTTCAACTAGATGGTGTACTTTGATACGTTCATCGTAAGGTTAAATCTTACCTCAATCGCACCATGACTGTTTTGAATGATTGCTCGTGATGGAATGACAGCCTAGATGCTACGATCACCTGAATTTCTCTTTGTAAAATTACAATTAGATACGTCGTTTTTGTTTCAATGAACTGCGGTTTTAGATAACAAAAGACAGTTATAAGCGTAGATGGTGATATGTTTTGTAAGGTTAGAACTCGCTCAGATCTCTGTCGGGTAACAAGTGGAACCCATACTGTAACTAGACTTTTTTTCGTGTAGTCCTGGGTTAGAACCCCATCTTTCCCTCCCCTATTGTTCCCAACTCTTGTTCCCTTCCAACCCCGACGCTATTAGAACATTCAAGGGTTAGCCGTCTTTATTTTATCTACTTAAATTTTTTTATTACGCGATGATGACCGAGAGGTTTTTCGTCTTTAAACAAAAGGTGGAAAAAATTCATCAAAAACCGCGTTCGTTGTTTATTTTCACTTCTTGATTGGCAACTACTGAACTGAACTGAACTGAACTGGTATATTTGGTGGTGAAGAGTTTTTATTTGGTTTTATTTAATTTTAAGAGCGAGTCAATGAGAAAGTTTATGCAATATTTTAGCACCGTTTTATTATGATTTATGGTTCTAAGGACATTTTATATAGGAGACGTTCAATGAAATGTTCCAAATAAATATAATAAGGAAGATATCTAACGTCGTCCAGTGTGAAATTTAAATCTATCACTTCAGAGAAAACCAATAATCAACACTAACAAATAAAAGTTGTTTTCTTTCAGCAGGACAACACGCGTAATGTATACCGACAGTCGGATCGGGTTGCCATTCAGTAGATGATAAAGTCTTACTACTTCCACTTTTTATGAAATCTATAATAATAAAAGCCAAAACCCACTCACTGACTGACTGACTGACTGACTGACTGACTCACTGATCACGAAATCTCAGGAACCACTGAACGGATTACAATGAAACTTGGTACACAGCTTCCTCATAGGTCCTAGACGCGCACTAAGAACCGGTTTTGAAAAATTCAATGTATAACCGCGGAAATCGCGAAAAAACCGCGAAAAGTAAAATACATTATTTTTTGTAAACTATGAAGCGTACAAACGTGAAATTCGGCAAACATGTTCATCCTGGTGTCTAGGTGCTCGCTAAGAAACGTTATAAAAAAAAAATCCATGTCTAACCGCGTAAATCGCGAAAAACCGCGAAAAGTAAAATACATAATTTGTTGTAAACCATGAAGCGTACAAACGTGAAATTAGGCAAACATGTTCCTCCTGGCGTCTAGGTCCTCGCTAAGAAACGTTTTTAAAAAAAATCCAGGTCTAACCGCGTCTAACCGCGTAAATCGCGAAAAACCGCGAAAAGTAAAATACATAATTTGTTGTAAACCATGAAGCGTACAAACGTGAAATTAGGCAAACATGTTCCTCCTGGCGTCTAGGTCCTCGCTAAGAAACGTTTTTAAAAAAAATCCAGGTCTAACCGCGGAAATCGCGAAAAAACCGCGAAAAGTAAAATACATTATTTTTTGTAAACTATGAAGCGTACAAACGTGAAATTCGGCAAACATGTATTATTCTCACTGTATTTAAACACGAAACCTAGAGTTCTGAAATTCAGTACATGGTTTCGGGTAAGTTCTTAGAGGCGTACTAAGAAAGGGTTTGAAAACCTTTTACTCGAAGGGTAGCTAACACCCCTATTACAATATTTTCAGTCAAACGCATATATTTGTTATTAATACATTTTTTCGGTGGCTGTTATTTAGATGAACAACTACAGCGGTTTTTGATCATTGTGAACACTCATGACAAGGCCTAGGACTGCACGCCACAGTTTGCAAGTGGCCTTATCAGTAGGCTGCAGGTATCAGCTGATAAGGGGTCTACATTGCCCCCTACCAGTCAGTCTAGCTACAGACTTTGCTACTTGCTTTGTTTTTTTCCTGAACCTCTACACACTTCTGTTCACTTCAGTTCTGTTCTATACGTCAATATATTTTGATCATTTTAGGCAAGACTGATTCCGTTTTCCCTTTTACTTGATACATATAATATTTATATTTCTCTCTATTGTCTTTCTATTTATATATCTCTACTTTCTCACTATGGAAGTCATCAACGTGGATGGGGTGCCTACTCCCCACCATGTATTGCCTATCAATCCTGATGGTCAGTGCTTATTCTCATCTTTGGCTTACTTCGTATACGGCACTGATTCACAAGGTTTCCAAGTTCGGACCAGTGTTGTACAGCACGTTACTAACAATTGGTGCCGATTTAAACCATTCACCTTAAATCGGACGGGGGGCATTTACAGAACAAAGGCAGAATATATGGCTGATATGAGCAAACCGGGAACTTTTGGGACAACATGTGAAATAAAAGCAGCCTCTGAAATATTCCCCTATGAGCTGCAGGTTTACACAGACCAAACTCTGTTAACCAGTTTCGGGCAGCCGGTTGAGGGAATAAAAAGACTAAGGTTTACTGGGCCACTGACAGCAGGCCACTTTGACGTCCTTATTCCCTTAGATCCTGATTCCTCTCTGGCGTCTGACAATGTGAATGTGGAGGCTAATCTTGGGGAAATCCAGGACCCTGCCAACCTCTCACCCACTGATCTCCCACACTCCTCATCCCCGTCTCCAGTAAATTCCCTTACTATATCTAATACTACTGTCTCAGATCACCCCTCCGTAAATTGTTCTAAAACAAACAAGAGACGGGGGAAGAAAAGGCGTAAGCGATTTTCCAATATTAATCGTACAAAACGTCACAGGCAAGCAGTAAATAAATATAGTGAGAACAATCCTGAAGTCAATCGCGCATCCGTAAAAAAATACAGTGAGAAAAATCCTGCAATACATCAGGCGGCTGTAAAAAAATACAGTGAGAAAAATCCTACAATACATCAGGCGGCTGTAAAAAAATACAGTGAGAAAAATCCTACAATACATCAGGCGGCTGTAAAAAAATACAGTGAGAAAAATCCTACAATACATCAGGCGGCTGTAAAAAAATACAGTGAGAAAAATCCTACAATACATCAGGCGGCTGTAAAAAAATACAGTGAGAAAAATCCTACAATACATCAGGCGGCTGTAAAAAAATACAGTGAGAAAAATCCTACAATACATCAGGCGGCTGTAAAAAAATACAATGAGAAAAATCCTACAATAAATCAGGCGGCTGTAAAAAGATATAGTGAGAAAAATCCCGAGGTAAACATAAGTGCGGTAAAAAAATACAGTGTCAAGAGAAGTGAAATAAATTTGTTGCCATGGTCTGTTAAATCAATGTCGGGATTCAAATACAATAGCGATACTGATTACAACAAAGATAAGACTGTTGCCTTAGGTTGCATGACAACATGTAAGTGGTGTAAAGCTAGAAAATGGAAAGATGAAAGTCCTGGTCTGTGCTGTGCTAACGGAAAAGTCCATCTGCCCTCTTCTCAGCCAATGCCAGAGCTCCTACAAGCTCTTCTGACAAACAATCACCCTCTTTCTGAACACTTTCTCTCAAACATCAGGCAGTACAATAACTGCTTTCAAATGACTTCCTTTGGAGGAAAAGAGATTAAAGAAGGCAACTTTATGCCAACCTTTAAAGTTCAGGGGCAGGTGTATCATCTAATCGGGAGTCTTTTACCTTCTTCAGAGCGGGAGCCAGCATTTTTACAAATATACTTTGTTGGTGATGAGGATAAAGAGTGTCAGCTACGGTGCAATAATGCACCTTCTGTAAAACCGTCGTTAGTGAGCGAACTCCAGAAAATATTACATGAGACAAATCCATACATTAGGGACTTTAAAATGGCGATGGAGATTGCACCAAAAAACGAAGGGTTTCAGGTGGTAATAACAGCTGACAGAAAACCCGCAGGTGCACATAGAGGTCGGTACAACAAACCCGCAACAAAAGAAGTGGCTTTGGTGATCGTAGGTCAAATGTTTGAAAAGCGAGACATCATACTCCACAGCCGAGATACACGACTGGTGCGCATAAGTGAGACTCACCGTGCTTACGATGCGTTACAGTATCCACTCATATTCTGCCGTGGGGAAGATGGTTACTCCGTTAACATACCTCAGCTTGATCCGACCACCAAAGTTGCTTTGAAGAAAACTGTATCGGCTTCCACTTTCTATGCATTTATACTTATGGAAAGAGAAGATAAAGAAAACCTAATTTTACGTTATCGCAGTCTCTTAAATCAGTTTTTAACTGATATGTTTGCTAAAATTGAAACTGAACGATTGAACTTCTTGAGACATAACCAGAGTAAATTACGAGTTGAGGAGTATGTGCATCTGCGAGATGCAGTCGATAAACGTGATGGGCAAGTGTCAGAGCTAGGGAAATTAGTGGTCTTACCTTCCAGTTTTACCGGGGGGCCTCGCTACATGCACGAGAGGACACAAGACGCTATGACTTACGTGCGCCATTACGGAAGACCTGATTTATTTATTACCTTTACATGTAACCCTAAGTGGTCTGAAATACAGGAACAGTTACACGTTGGACAGGCTCCTCATTCTAGGCACGACGTAATAGCGCGAGTGTTTCATATAAAAGTAAAAAAAATTGTCCAGTTACTTCGAAAAGGCTGTATTTTCGGGCCAACTAGGTGTTACATGTATACAGTAGAATGGCAGAAGCGTGGGCTGCCTCACGTTCACATCCTACTGTGGCTTACCAATAACATTACACCCAGCCAAATTGATAATGTCATTAGCGCTGAAATACCGGACCCTACTCTAGATCCCACACTGCATGAAATAGTGAAGTCAGCCATGGTACATGGCCCCTGTGGAAACCTCAACAGAAATTCTCCGTGTATGGTGAACGGCTCTTGCAGCAAGCGATACCCTCGCCCTCTCACCAAGGAAACGCGGACTGCTGAAGACGGTTACCCACTGTATCGCAGGCGCTCTCCCACTGACGGGGGATTTACAGTGAAGGTGAAAGACGTTGACTTGGATAACAGGTGGGTAGTGCCGTACAACCCTGTTCTGTCACGCACCTTTGAGGCTCACATCAACGTTGAAATATGTAACTCCATAAAATCTATAAAATATATATGTAAGTACGTAAACAAGGGTAGTGATCAGGCAGCGTTTGGTCTACAGAACGAGTTTGATGAGGTTACACGGTACGAGTCGGGTCGCTACATCAGTAGTTCAGAGGCTGTTTGGCGGATATTCTGCTTCCCGATCCATGAAAGGTATCCACCCGTCATGCATCTTTCAGTCCACCTAGAAAACGGCCAAAGAGTGTACTTTAGCCCGGACAACATTGGAGATAAGGCCAAAAATCCACCTAAGACAACTTTATTGGCATTTTTTAATCTCTGTAAATTAGACTCTTTTGCTCGGACACTATTGTACAGTGAAGTTCCAGCCTTCTATGTATGGAAGAATAACAAGTTTTCCAGAAGAAAGCAGGGTAAGAGCGTTCCCGGACACTCTGGAGTAAAACAGGACGATGTTTTAGGTAGGGTTTACACTGTGCACCCTTTGAATGGAGAGTGCTACTATCTCCGTATTTTACTCCATGAGGTTCGAGGACCCACATGCTTCAGTGATCTGAAAAAGGTTGATGGAGTAGTTCACCCCTCTTTTAAATCAGCCTGCAGAGCACTGGGATTACTGGAGGATGACAATCACTGGCATCACACTCTCGAAGAAGCCGCCATCTCCAACTTTCCACACAAGATTCGAGAATTGTTTTCAGTGATGTTAGTGTTCTGTCAAGTTGCTGATGCCCTCAAACTTTGGGAAAACTACAAAGAAAGCATGTCGGAGGATGTAGCCATGAACCTTCAGAAGGAGCTTCAAGAGGGAGTGCTGCCTGATGTGGCTGTGGTGTATAACAAAACCTTGGTTCTATTGGAGGATATGGTTTTTGCTATATCTGGCCACCACCTACTCCAGTATGGCCTGCCTACTCCTTCTCGCAACGAAACTGTTGACTCAGTCAACCGTGAGTTACTGAGGGAGGTTTCCCATGATATAGCTGAATTATCAGAGTTGGTCCAAAAAAACGAGCCTAAACTTAATAGTGAACAAAAGAATGTATATGATACATTGATAACCAGTATTCACTGTGAGACTGGACAACTATTTTTCTTGGACGCTCCGGGAGGCACTGGGAAGACCTTCCTCATTAACTTATTGTTGGCTAGAATAAGAAAAGACAGAAATGTTGCAATAGCTGTCGCTTCTTCTGGAATTGCCGCTACCTTACTTGCTGGGGGAAAAACAGCGCACTCCACTTTCAAGTTACCTCTGGACCTCAACCGCCATGAAACTCCAACCTGCAATATTTCTAAACAGAGTGACATGGCCCATGTTTTGAGGCTTTGTAAGTTGATTGTGTGGGATGAGATTACCATGGCACACAAGGGAGGGTTGGAGGCACTTCATAGAACCTTACAGGACTTAAGAAATAACAACAACTTGATGGGTGGAGTGACTGTACTTTTAGCAGGAGACTTTAGACAGACCTTGCCTATCGTTCCAAGAGGAACTCGCGCCGATGAGGTGAAGGCATGTCTTAAGTCATCGTACTTATGGCCAAGAGTAAAAACTCTATATTTGAATGTTAATATGAGGGTACAGTTAATGGGTCATTCAGAGATTGAACAATTTTCAAATCTTCTTCTACAAATAGGAAATGGTCAATTAAAGGAAAACGATGGTAAAGTCAAACTTCCACACAATCTCTGCACTATTGATAGCCAAATAGAATCCTTCACTGAGCACATTTATCCTAATTTGAAAAGTATGAGCATCATTGATCCATCTTGGTTAAAACAAAGGGCAATACTTACACCAACAAATGAGTCAGCAACAAATATTAACAACTTTCTCTTAGAGCTGCTACCATTAGAGGAGATGAAGTATGAATCAGTTGATTGTGTTGTTGAGTTAGAGGAAACAGTCAACTACCCTGTAGAGTTCCTCCACACACTAAACCCACCAGGGATTCCTCCTCACAGCCTCCGCCTCAAGGTGGGAGTACCTATCATGCTGATTCGAAACATCAATCCTCCAAAACTGTGCAATGGCACCAGACTCCAAGTTAAGACTCTCCATAAGCATGTGATCGAAGCCACAATCATCACTGGTGTAGGCCAGGGGGAAACTGTCTTCATTCCGCGAATCCCTTTGATTCCATCGGATTACCACTTTGAATTCAAACGTCTACAATTTCCTGTCAAAGTATGTTTTGCTATGACAATCAGTAAATCCCAAGGTCAGACTTTGAAGATAGCTGGTGTTGATTTGCGGAATGATTGTTTCTCCCACGGCCAATTGTATGTCGCCTGCTCCAGAGTCAGCTCACATGAAAATTTATTTATTTTGCAACCGGAAGGTGAAACTTCCAATGTAGTTTACCGTGAAGTGCTGCAGTGAATAGGCCAGTTATCAAATTCAGGATGAGATCATAATGTTTACCATTTCCATCTGACGGCAGTAGGCACGGGGACCTGCCTAATAACTAAAACTCCCCAACTTTACGTTGACGGCAGTAGGCACGGGGACCTGCCTAACAATTAAAACTCTCCAACTTGATGTCGACAGCAGTAGGCTAGGGGACCTGCCTAATAATTCAAACTCCCCAACTTTACGTTGATGGCAGTAGGCACGGGGACCTGCCTAATAATTAAAACCTCCCAACTTGATGTTGACGGCAGTAGGCACGGGGACCTGCCTAATAATTAAAACTCCCCAACTTGGTGTTGACGGCAGTAGGCAAGGGGACCTGTCTAATAATTAAAACTCCCCAACTTGATGTTGAAGGCAGTAGGCAAGGGGGCCTGCCTAATAATTAAAACTCCCAACTTAATGTTTACGGCAGTAGGCTAGGGGATCTGCCTAATATTGAAAACTCCCTGACCCGGACTTGACATGAGAAACGACGTATGGCCACCTCCCTGTGGTGTTTCTCGGGTAACGCTAAGAGCCATACACTTTAAAGATTAAAAAAAGTAAACATACAAAAGGTATTGTATTAAGATTTTAATTGAATTAAATAGATAATGTAGTATTCCGTAGCGAAGCACGGGTATGTCAGCTAGTTTCTCTATAAAAATCAAACGTAAGTCTTTTCTTAAGGATTTGAAGTGTATAGCGTACAATATTTATTTCAATTACATAACTGTAGGATAAATATTACTGTATACTCGTATCAACACCAGAAGGCAATGTTTATAATCTCGGAAGATTAATAAATTAGTTATCGATATATTCTAAAAAAATTCTAATCGTTCTTAATCTACATGTAAAGTGTTCCCTGAGTTTACAATACCCCAATAGAAACCCTGTTAGCGTTTTCATTTTATCTCTACTTAGATGCGTGCTCTCCACCTACTCCTGTTACAATCCTACAGGAGGTCTTTACTTTGTCCTGCACACAAGTATATTCTTACGGTCTCTTGAAGTAGGCCTAAGCGTCTCCAAAGCCACAAAAAGGCTCTGGAGTTATAAAGGAGTGCTGTCCCCAATATAGCAAGTTTTTCTGCGTATTTATTTCCCTCTAATCTGGCACCCAGGTTACATTATTGTTTATTTCTATGGAATCCCATACCAACTCAGAGCTAATGACTGGAGTACTTGGCTGTAGCTTGGGATAGGATGGTCCAATCAGCCTGAGCCTTGCTTGGTCAGGGTAAGGCTAACTACTATGAGATATCGCCAAGTTTCGTATAGGCTCGTATGCTACCACCTCTTCTCGGTTGCAATTCACCCAACCAGCATAGGTTGCTATAGGGTTGAGCTTAAAACAGAAGTAAAGGGGTTGCATGAAGACATAGTAGAAGAGTTAAAATATATAAGGGCTGATGGATTAAACCAAGAAAGATCACCTGCACAGAAGAGGGTGCAGGTCCCAGGAAACACCTTAGAACGTCGCACCCCTTCATTTACTTCAGAAAATACCCCCCCCCCCTTTGATATGTACTTCGGAATATTTTTTCTTTTAAGGAATACTTGAGACCTCAAAACGGATATATTTTTAAAACCTGATATCGATTTTTTTTACCCATTACAATAACTTTCTCTATGCTATTTATTTATAAAGAAAGTAAATTAATCTGCTTAATACGAAGTATGAAAATTGTTCTATTTTCGGTAACAAAAAATAAAAAAAATATCAAATAAGTTTTCTTTTGTATAAATCAATTTTATCTACGATCCAATACGGTCCAAATACCTGCAAGTAAAATGTTAAAATAAAATATTCACAACTGCCGTCACTGCAATATTGAAACTGGGTCATGGAAATTTATTAGTGTATTGTAAAGGTGCAATTTATTATTTTTTGTTTCAATAATGTCATTTCAGAAAGTTAAACTTGATTACAAATGTACTCGTTCCAGCTTATCAATATTCCAGTATTGTACAGCAAAACTAAACTTTCCATTGTTTTATACCTGTTGTATTTGTTAGTGTGCTGAGATTTTATTACTTCATATACAACTAGTATACCCAGCTAGCGATGTAAATAATTTAAATGCTGACTGTCTTATCTGAAAACAAATTTTTACCACAACTAGTGAGCGTCGGTGTCTAGTGGGACAATTTGTTGAAAGACTAAACTTTTCGTAAACTGACCTCTGATGTTTTCGTTTTTGTATCTATTTGAAATTAAATATATTAGCTATCACAAGGAGAACTCAAAATCAGTACTAACGATTTACTGAAATGTAAACTTTAACACTTAAATGTAACGATTTACTTATACTAAATAAAAGAACCAAATAAACGTGATTTTAGTTGTCTTCCCGAAAATGACAGTTATGGAATAATTGGTAAACAAAAAATTGGTAAACAAAATTGGATATCCATTATGTATAAATATTTATAAAATTTATAGAGCAAAAAGCTAAACTAATGTGCCAAATTGTAAAGAAACTTACCGTTCAAGAATAATTGGCAAAAATCTTTCAAAATATTTTGTTTATATTTTTTCTAAATATTGCTAACGGAAATACACATGAGGCGGGAAGGAAACAATTAGTAATGAAGTCATTTAGATTTTGTTTTCTTCCTCGCATATTAGTCTATAGAGACATTTTCGGGGAGATAGCAACAAAATTATTTTTTATTAGCATTTTCTTTTCTAGATGAGTGTGTTAGAAATTTAACGCAATGAATGGTTTGCCTCGACATGTCCCATAAAACAACCGTAACAGCAAGTTACATTACACATAACAAAAGTGGGACAATTTCCTTCCTCTCTCCAACTCAGTATTTGTCCAATACAAAGACACACCGGCTGCAGTTCCATGGTGTCAGTTATGTTGGTGTGATCACTAGAATGTTGTCAATCTAAAAGTTCATTGCAAATTATTATTAGATCGTTTCCCTATCCATTTGTGAATCTGAGGTTGACGGATGATAAATAGCGTTGGTATTTAGAATATACTGTTGATTTTCAGTTTTAAATAATCTATATTCAAAAAACACTTCGGAAAAAATGAAACTAATTGACTGAAACAAGCAGGGTCGAAGTTTACTCGATCTATTGGAATTTCTTCTATATATATTTGTTATATACGCATCACTTACCACAGCCAAACATTATGAAATTTAATATAGAGTTATTTACCTAAGCCGAAAGGTAAAACTAAGATTCTTTCATTTTGTTTTCAATTTTAAAATAGCTGAAAATAGTTACAGAATGGACCTAAAGTATGGACGACGGTAATACAGTAAATGATTTATGCAATTTAACTTAATACGACTAAACTTAAATTATTTGTCATTGAAGTTGACGCAACGTTCAATACGGAGCGGAGTTTTAAATAATAACGTCTTCGTACATACTTTATATTCCTGTCGAGCCTTGCTGTGGATTGGAAAATAATTATTTATAAACTGAAATTGACAGTTGACAAAGTCAAGATTGAATCTGAACACTGTCGTGTCGAGTTTTAGCTTGAAATAATGTAACATGATTGACTTTACTTAGAGAAGTATTATAAATTTAATACCATACTTTATCACTTATTCAAATATTTCAAACAGGCCTATGATTAAGTCTCCAGAACAATGGTGTACCTTATTATGATGGATTCTAATATGCCATAAAAACTTATAAGATTTTGTTAAGTCACAATGATACATAAAATGAGCATCCGAGATATAATGACTTGAGAATTTGAAATAAAAGAAGAACAATGACAGGGGGTTGTCCTTGTCAATCCAACTTTTCAATCTTGTTCTGGAGTAAGATGTAATATGAAGATTAATTCACAGCAGGGGGGGGGGGGCATTTTGTATAATAAATGCAATATTATGCACTTTTCTTATTACGTCTTTCTGACACTTGATACTTGGGTCAGACAGACAAACCCAAGATGGTAATTAACTGAAAGATTGAAATCGGATCATTACCAGAAGTAATGAGAGCCAGAGCACGTAGAAAACTTCAAGAGTGAGAACAGAGATTTAGACGGCATAATCTATGAACTAAAGTAACAAGTACAATAATATAAATTGGCAAATATTGTTCTCCCTGATAATGAAATCCGGATGTATCAAGAAAGTCATGTGATTTGTTAAGAAATCAATGTTGAGTTTTTCGTAGAACTATCCATTTAAAGAAACCTTGAGCCGAAAAAAAGCTGTTTATGATAATGTCTGTCTATCTACCTATCCATTTGTCAGTCCGTTTGTTGTTCGTTCACTTCTGTCAGTCCTAACGAAAGGAGAAATTTGTTAAGTTGGCACAATTTGATCAAATCAAGAATTTTTTGAGTTTTTCCATAACTTACAATTTGGCAGATAAATCCAATCTAATACTTTTAATCCAATTTTACTAAAGTGTAGCTTTTAAAGCCACTTTTTTGCCGAATATCGGAATATTAAATCAAAACATCAGCCATGAAGCAAATATAAATACCATATTTTTTTTCAAAATCGACTCTACCGGTTTCGTTCACATTTCGATTAAATATTAAGACTAACTTAACTGTTAATTAAAATTACTGTTCAGAAGAAATTTCGAAGAAACAAATTTGAACTTTCCCCGTCATTAAATACGCTAATTAAATTTAATTCAGTTTTTACTTAGGACAAGTTAAAGCTCAAGTAATGAAAGCTAAGTTACTTTACTTTTTTTACACTAATGTGATAAGAGGAAATCTTTCTATGTATACTTATCGTCAAAATAAGATAGGAGAAAAAACAAGAGAGTTAACAAAAAACACTTTCTATTTAGAATTATTTTGTTTAAATTTCGTTTTCTTGGATGGTTGTGTGACAACGTTTTGTGCAATATTTTTTTCCACCTTACATTAATAACATTCCAAAACCTGGGATATCGTTCTGTCGGGTTCTACAATTTAAGATAACTGAAAACATGACATTTAAAAGTATATTTTGTCAACATTAAATAATCAAATACGGATATAAATATATTTAAAACTTGATAAAAGAACAAAAAAAAGTACAATTAAATGAGAATATGATATTGAAGGGAATAAATAACAGCTGAGGTACATCAGACAATATTCGTATGTGTTCGCCTTTAATAAACTAACTACCCCTATTAAATTGGTGTAAATGTCAAAAGATAAGAATGAAACTTTCCCTTCTAACATTGAGTAGGCAGGGAAGTGTTTACATCAGAATGATTGACATTAACGAAGAGTGGTGTCAGATTGTGCCGCCATATTGAATATTTAAAGATTGCACAAGGAATACATAATGGTGTCCTGAGGGAATATTATCTTTCTCCTTTACAAATAAGTGGCATTTTATAGAGGGATTTTTAAAGGTTTTATATATTTTGCACTTACGTTTACTGAATTTTGATAATAAAAGATACATTAGCATAATCTAAAGTTTAATTATATGACAAAATTAGTTGTCTTGAAACGAAAGTGAACAAGTGCAAACAACTTATGTACCAAAATATAAACATTCGTTTACATTCTGCATCAAATCGTATCCAGTAAAAATATTAATAAATTTTTACTTAACACTTTTATCTATTCTTAGGTTAAATGTGAGATATCTTTTTACTTACTAAATATACGAAGTATAAAATACTAGTTTTTTGATAATAGCAAAATTTCTACCTCTGTTGTTTGACTGATGTTCCCATTTCATGTCCTCAGGAAACAGTAAAAGTGATTTCGACATGTCACTCATCGTGGTATCTATACTTAGCTACGATAGTGACCACAAATATTAAGACATTTTATATAGGTGACAACAGCGTGCTCGTATTTAGAATTTCAAAATGGACATCATTTAAAAATGTTTTTGTGAGTTGTCATGTGTGTTCTTCAACTTGTAATACACTAAATTAGATTCAAATTTATAGATTTCAATCGTCATCTCTCTACGATGACAAAAATTTAAGTTATTGTCAAAAATGTAAATTTGAACATTTGACCTTTATACAATTATGAGATCCTGCAAGAGTGAGGACTTCTTTAAATCGTGTAGTTACTTGTATTATTAACTTGGCGTTCCTATGCCACTTATGTTCTGTTCTGTTCTGTTCTCTCCTGGCTACGAGGTTCTCAGAGCCAAAGGAGCGCTGGTCCACTGACAAGAGCAAAGGAGTGGAGACTGTTTATACGCACATCTAGCTGACGTCATGACAGTAGAAATATAGACTATTACGAGGTTAAGAAAACTCTTGTCACAACTGATTTTAAAAAACTAAGTTTACTGGGTAAGTCCCATTGATCTAGCTTGTATTGCACTACAATAAGAAGCTAAAAATATTTAAATTATATTTCAAGTAAAGAATTACAACCTACACTGGGAACCTTTGACTTTACGTTCTGGGTATTGGGTTTAATTCCTAGTTTAAGTCGTATATTTTTCACTTGAAATATTATTTAATTAGTAAGACGAGCTGGTATAGAAAACGAATAATCGTTAAAATCAAAAAAATTAAAATATTTGTTGTAGTATTAAATTACTTGTAATAATCAATATTCAGTTTTGGTTAACTATGAATTAAAAGTCAACTGTAGTTATGAAGAAAACTACTCTAACTTTTATTTCATTCTGGGTAAATCTGATTCTTATTTCTGAATATTTCAGAATGTTTATTTTAAAACGTAAATTTATACTGTTTGTCAGAATACGAAACTTACTCCTGTGTTTTATTCTTCACATAAACACAATTTCTTTACTTCTCAGAAGACAACTTCTTCTATAATGCAAGATAAGAGTTGTCCCTTTAAAGGTTGTAAAACACTGCACAACAAATAGTCTACGTGGCGGGGTTACAGCTTTGCAAGTTTCCTACAATGCCCAAGAGACCAACTTTGGGTCATTACATTTAAATGAACCGCTTGTACTACATAGCATGATGGGGCCATCAAGTATCATGATGTCGCTCAACTAATTTATACCAGTAGTTCAGTCTACAACTCAGTTTTACTATATTTTAATACTTTCCAGTATATCGTTGTAAATCCTATATAGCTTCTGTTTAGTGCGCGACACACAATTTTTTAATATAATATGAACAGTAAATAATACCTGAACTACTGTATACTTGAAGAAAACACCACTCACAAGAAGAAATAATAAAAATGAAATACCTGTTCATTGTTTGGTGTCCAAGTCACTTTATATAATATATTGAGTAATAAATTATTTTATTTTTATTACCTTTATGGTACCGTCATGTGACTTTGTATATTTGTCTTATTACAAAGACGCGTTTCGGAGTCATACATTAATCTTCAGTATTCCACTCCGTAGACGTCGTCAAAACATAGTAATAAAGTGTTTAAATCAATGTATACGTGTATTTATTTGTGTGTATAGTGTTTATGTTTTTATCAAGTTTAATGTTTTGACGACCTCTAAACATAGTTGTAATAAGACAAATACAAGGTCACATAACGGTACCATAAAGGTAATAAAAATAAAATAATGTATTACTCAATATATGAAATACCTTATTGGTGGCTTTCATTGTGACCATTAATTGGGATCACAGTGGTAGTACACATTACGTTGTTTCCATGAATGTATATATTGCGATAAGGAGCGGAAGGTTTTTCGCTTTTAAACCTTTTCGCAATGAAAAATAAACCTTTGAATTCTGACTGCCTAGTTAAGTTTTTAGTTCTAGAAATGATTAATTTTAATAAGTTACATATTATTATTGTTGTGCATCTGAATAAGGCACTGAAAATATTGTAATGATGTTGATTTTTAACTGTATAGCAATGTATATTTAGTGATGGTATTGGATTTGAAGGTGTTGTCAAATTGCGTCTCTGCTACTATTTGGTCCTTAAAAAATCATATCGATCATAATTATCTTAACAAAAAATAGTCTAAAAAACCACTCGAATAGCGTCGAAGTCAGAAAACAATAAAAGTTGATCAACAAACCCCAGATAGAAAAGATGAATGAAAGAGATATAACCCAAGACTAGATGAAGGTGTAGATTCAGCAAGGTTACATGTGCATGCCCGTACTCACTATGTGACCTTGCTATGTGCTCTTTGGTTGAACTGTTATCTTTGTTAACACAGTGCAGTACCAAGGTTTTTATTCATGAAACAACTGGAGACATTGAAACATCATCTTGTTACAAATAAAGTGTTTATTGTTTAAAAAATTATTTTCTTTTATTTGGTGATTGAAGTTTTCAAAAGTGTTGCTCATTTCAAGTTAATTTTGAATAATACATATATTTTAATTTAACGCATAGGTTAGAGATGATATAATACACTTTTTAATGATTTTAACCTAACTGGGTCTACACTTTTTCTCACGTAGTCTTGAGTTGATTGATTGATTGATTTTATTTGGAGTTTAATGGTATTTTTTTTTAAACCAGGCCTTTCACCGTGATTGATGCCTTACTGTGCAACTAAAATTTCCTCATTCTAGCTTAGCAGTTTTGTTCCCCTTACTAGTTTAAGTAATCCATTAACTAGATCGTCAATTAGTGTTTCTCAGTAATTTGGCGTCCAACAACCTTTCGCCTCGTATTGGTGAGGCCTTACAATTGAAAATTATGTCGTCTGCTGTCTCCTCATCTTTCCTGCACAGTCTACACACAGTTTATCCATGATAGGCTCCTATACTGTGCAAATGCACACTCAGACTACAGTGTTACGTAATTTTTGAGTTATCCCCTACCTGTAGTCATTACTGTTCTTCCAGGGCTACCTGAAGGAATGTCCTTAATTAATGATTTAATATGATTGTGCCCCAGTAGTCTTGAGTTAGTTCATACCTATCAAGTCTCTCTTTATAAACTCTTGTTCTTTTCCGATCCTATACGAGGTCTATGAGTCTTTATTTTATCTTCCTCTCTACTTTTTTTAAGGCGTTATTGATGAGAAGATAAAAAAAGTATATTGAAAGTTTTTTAAATATTAAAAAAACAGAAAAACAAAACAATTATTAAACAAATTTATATTTTTGTTGTAGTGTTGTTTTTATAATATAATTTGTTTAATTAAATTTTTACAATTAAGGGCAAGCATATTTTTTTATCAGGAATGACGTGTAAAATTATTTTACAAGGGTAGAAATACAGCGGGGTTAACAGGAATGACGTGTAAAATTATTTTACAAGGGTAGAAATACAGCGGGGTTAACAGGAATGACGTGTAAAATTATTTTACAATGGTAGAAATACAGCGGGGTTAACAGGAATGACGTGTAAAATTATTTTACAAGGGTAGAAATACAGCGGGGGCTTTGTGTGGGGTTGTAGATACTGTGAAATGCGAAGCGCTATTTTGAATAATGGATTTATTTGCCTATTTTATATTCTTCGCACTCCCTTTTGATAAATTGGTAATAATTGTTTACCAACTTCAAGTTTGACTTCATCATACATTAATTCAATATAAAATAAATAGTAATGTTCTCACTAATAAAATGGTTCTACTTTTATAAATATTTGGAGATAGAATATTTACTTTAAAGTATATATTTTACTTTGTTACATAGACGTGGTAAGGAGAAAATACAGTAATTATTTTTTAAAAAAAGCAGAAATATCGTTTTCTATCAAAAAAATGTTATTTTTTAGTGATTTCTACGTGCATGCAGTGTTTTACAGTCCATACGAGTTGATAGTAAGTTCATGATAAAATTTGTTATAAGAGTAGGCCTATATTTTGACTATATCACAAGAATTGTTTTTTTCATTCTCATAACTCAAATTTTAGGGGTAGTTACCATAAACACCAACACACAAACCAAATTTCTCTTAAAATTTGTAAAAATATAAGACATTCAATAATGTTGTTTTGGTATTTGTAGATTGTATTATATATATATATATATATATATATACAAAAAACTTACTCAAGAAATAGATTACATCAATTATATTCAAAGTTTTGTAAAATATGAAGATTAATGACCTAAATCCATTTGTTAATGAAAACTTACTGTTTAGGGATAATTACGAAAATAAAAATGAATCAGTATTTCTCGATTTCTCAAAAAAAAATCATTTTAACAAATTAATAGAAAAATGTAAGCAAGTTTGGTTCCATTATTTTATATTCTTGCTTGTATTTAATTATTGCTAGAGAGTTATGATTATAAGGAAGGTGGTCTAATATTTATTTTATCCTATAATTGATTTGTATTTCTGAATATTTTATAATGTTTTCATTTAAAAAGTTATTTTATAACATTTCTCAAAATGCTAAACTTGCTCCTGTGTTTTATTCTTCACATAAACACAATTTCTTTACTTCACAGAAGACAAGTTATTCTATAATGCAAGACAACGGTTGTCCCTCTAAGGTTGTAAAACACTGCACGACAAATAGCCTACGTGTACAGGGGTTACAGTTTTGCAAGTTTCTGTTTTCATTTTACATTTATATTCTTTATTTTATAACTACGTAAGTTTCAGGAATATAGTTTATAATCATTTTAATAATTAACCATGTTAGCTTGATATTAAAGTCAAAAGGTGGATTTCTAGTTTCTTTAAAATCAAAAAATTCCAGAAAATCTTTGACATATTTAAATAAATTCTTAAATTTGAAACAACGGTAAATTTTCAAAATCAGTGTTATTTTTATTGTGAAGAAAACAATATAACAAATGCACTACATTTTAGCAATAAATATTCTTAAGAAAAAACATTATTAAACACGAGTATGGCAATCCCAAAGGACGTAGCTGGATATGCACCTCTTTCATCTTTCCTATAAGGTCTCACTTAACCGACTCCTCTTTCTGCCCAGACGCTATGAGAACATTCAATGGATAGTGGTCTTTGTTTAATGTTCTTTTTTCCTTTTTTTAATAAGCCGATTATGACCGAGAGGTTTTTCGTTTTGAAACAACAAGAAATATATATATATATAGAAACAAAATATATGCAATAGATGTCAACTCAAAATGAAGATAAGATTAATTTAGAGCTATCAAACTCATTTCCATTGAGATAAATTGTTGTGAATATGTGAAAATAATTGTATTCCATTGTAATGTCTAACTTGTTAATAAATTACGCACAGCAGAGAGAGAGAGAGAGAGAGAGAGAGAGAGAGAGAGAGAGAGAGAGAGAGAGAGAGAGAGAGAGAGAGAGAGAGAGAGAGAGAGAGAGAGAGAGAGAGAGAGAGAGAGAGAGAGAGAGAGAGAGAGAGAGAGAGAGAGAGAGAGAGAGAGAGAGAGAGAGAGAGAGAGAGAGAGAGAGAGAGAGAGAGAGAGAGAGAGAGAGAGAGAGAGAGAGAGAGAGAGAGAGAGAGAGAGAGAAACACTGGACTGACCATGGCCGTGCAGAATTGTTCTCAATACTGCTGTATGTATCATCATTGTTAGTTATATGTTCTGCTTATGCTGAGGTAGTTTTACTACTATTTCTGTAAGGTATATATATATGTTCTTTATAACTTGTATTAAATAATTCTCTTGTTTGTTCTATGTATTTTTTACCGCAGTTATTGAATATTTTGTTGATGCCGCTGTGCGTATAAGGGTCGTGAACTTGTTTTGTACTATTGAGAGTTTGGTTATCGTTGTTGGATGTGCGATAAGCTATTCTAAAATATCACACTATGTGTGAGCTCCTGTTGGATGAATCGAATTTAGGCAAACTGCTTTGTAGCAGAATATTTATTCGATAAGATAATTTGTCTAACACGCAACTCTAACATTGTTCTCGTATAAAATTCCAAATTTAGACTCGTAAAACGTACCTAATACTAGCAAATTTACTATGAAAAGACGAAACCATTTATTTTGTCTGTTCATTAATACGGTAAAGTTCATTCATCACACACTTCAGCTTTACAGAATGAAGGTGGCTGTAAAAACCTGGAACATTTGTTACAGGATGTATGTAATTGAACTGTCAGTCAACTTTAATGTAAGAATGAAATACACGACAGCTTAATAGAGTTGTGAGTGTTATCATTAGTATTAATGATTTATGGTTTGAGTAACAGTGTTGGTTTTGAGCAAACATTAACGTAAAGATACAAAATGCACTATTATTGTTTACATTGCAGCAGGTAAAATCCCCGCAGTTGAAACACCATTCTACTGCATACTAAGGTACACAGAACTTAGTATGTAGCAAAAACTTCAGATACATCTCTTCCAAAAATTACCTGTGGTTCTCGCAAACCTCACCAGGTCTGAAGATCATTATGTTAATTACACAGCTTATAACACTAGTAGAGGTTCGGACAGTTTAAGATTCCACCAATCAAGAGGATCGATTTGGTCACGTGATATTAATTAGAGTGAACAACGTGTGCAGGCTACTAAATGTTCGCAAACAACCTCAATTTGAGATTAGTAGCAAATTTTACATAGCATACACTCGAATGTAGTGGTAGTGCAAAAGAATATTTGTAAGGAAAGATGTGATTGATTATGATACTTAATAATCTCGTTGCACAGAAGTAAGAGATAGCTTTATGCTATCTCTTAGAGAGAAGCCCCAACCACACGCTTCCCCCGGTGACTACCACTCCATGACAACACTATAGTCTCCCCTTCATTTGTTAGAATCGAATTGTTTTCACTTTTTGACTTAAAACTACAGAAATAATATTACAGGTGACGAATAGTTTTGGTTGATTTTTATTTGGTCTTGTGGATGGGCGAGTTAGAAAGTTTATGAGCGTTCCTATTGAACATTTCTTTTAAATTTACGTCTTTAAATATTAAAGAAATGGTTGTGATGTATATTCCCTTGACATGAATAACGTGAAATTACATTTCTCTTCCGAAAAGTGAAAATATTCTTCTATCACGAAATAAATGTCCAAATTTATATTTTATTTTACTTTGTGGGAACGCCGGCAGTTGTAACTGACTTAGATAAGTAATTGTTGGTATACAGCTGATAGATTGCTGTGGAATGACTAGGAAGCTAGCAGTTGGCTAAACACATCTTACTGTAATGACTTGGTCGATCTCTTCTTTGTACAAACACTCTCACATCAGAATCGAAATACAAAATTATTCAACATCAAAAATTTCATTTCTGTAATTGTCAGTAAAAAAGTATAAAAAACAACGCTGTAATAAATTTTGTAAGTTAATTTGAATAAAATCTAAATTTTCTTCACTTGTATCAGAATCTCGTCTTAAGTGTAAATATTATAAGATGAAATCAACTTTGTGTGACATCTAGAAATTTATTTTTTGGAATTTATTCCTTATTAGTAAAATATAGAAGATTTTGTGTATTTAACCTTCACAATTTACCAAACGTTTATGATATTAGTGTAGCCGATTTTTTTTTAAATACTTATTTTATGAGAGACCTCAAGATCCAGTTTTTTTAAGATATAACGTCCAATACGTTTTGCATAATTTGATCAAAATGCATTTGGGAAAATTAAAAAATGTGTTTTTTAATTATATATAAATTGTTTTAAATACCGTCTGAAGATAGAGCCAAAATATACCAACTTATCGAATTTGTTTAAAATCACTCTACACACTCTGGTTGTAAAAACACTGTACATATATTTTGGCTGTAAAGACAGACAGACATCATTTCAAAACCCGTGTTTTTTGTTTTCAAAGGTCTAAAATTCGAGATCAATTTTTTGACCCACTTATAGAATTTTTGACTACGTATATTTGAAAAACTAAAAGATTTGCAAGTTACTAAAGAGTTATATAAGAAATATAGAGAATTGCATCTTCAGGAACTCATTTAAAGTGAGTACAGGTGTGGCAATTCGGAGGATAATCTTCGAGTTCTTCTTATCTTCCGAGCCTGATGCTATTAAAGTATTCGAGGGATTGAGGTCTTCATTTTATATCCAATTCTTTTTGTCTTTAAACAAGAAAAAACAATGTAGAACGTTGTAATTTAAAAAGTATAAATAACTTTCTCAAAACAAGTATTACAATTTATGTATAAACGTGATGATTTTAAAATCCTCATAATAATTGTTGTGAAGTTAGATGTAACTTCAATTTTTTATTATGTATTTATTCCATACAAACACAATTTGTTTGTTGGAACATTATTGGATTTAGTTATTCTCTTTGAAAACTGCTGCATCAACCTGAATCCTGCTAATTGTATAATATACTATTAATGCACATTTTCAGGTTATTATTTATTGCTGGTGATACCGTCAACACAGATGATAAATTCACAAGTACGAGATTATAAATACGGAGTAGAGATAGTGATTTAATGATAAAATATTCTACCCGGCCAGAACTCCACTTAGTGGGATAAGGCTAAATATTGTAAGAAGTCGCCAAGTATCCCTCAGGCTCACTCTTTGCCCGATGCCATTTACACCACAAGCATGGGTCACTACACATTTTATGGTTGAGTTGAAAACACAAGAAACAGTAGGGATGAAGACATAGTAGTGGAAAGTTAGAGTGAAAAAGTTCTGATAGAAATGATCAAGAAAGATACACCCGCACGTGAGTGGAAAGTAGGAGTGAAGTCGTAGGAAAGACCTCAGAACAAGATGAAGATAGGAGGCTCCTTCCAGTGGACGCTCAGTGGGCGATAGGTTCTCCAACCCCAACGGAGACATAGAGAGAAGAAACTGTTATCGTTTCTAAACAACCAAATTCACGCAAACAGCCATACAGTACAACCTTTTCCCCTTGTGTTTAAACACAAAAACATCTATCGGTTTTATCACCTTATAATCGAAGAAGGTAAAGATCATATAATAATAACTACCCTTAGCATTCGAATACTATAATAGCTTCTGAGTCAGAAAACAACCAGAGTTGGTAGGGTGAAACTTGATAGGAAGGATAAAATAGAGGGATCTAACCCAAGACTATATGGAGAAGGTTTAGTTTCATTGGGATGGCTACATTCATCGTTATTGTAAGGGAAACAATAAGAGAAATATCATTTTATATCGTAATATAATTCCAAATTGAATACATAATTAAAACAAATAAATATATAAAAAAGCAAATATAAAGCTATGGCCATTGGGATTGCCAAGACCGTGCTTACTAAAGTGACCCCCTTACATGTTATAATGAATGGTCAGATTCAAGGCAACATCTAGCAGATTCTGAAAGATCGGACCCAAATAACGTTTTTCCGCTCTAATTTCGATGTTTCGTATAATCAACATACTATAAATTCCATATACTTTAATTTTGGAGATCTGGTCTGATAAATAAGGTTTACCTAAATTATCTGATATAAAACAGTATTGTGGGATATCGAAAACAGATTTCTCTGGAGTAAACATTTTTCGTATCGCTTATGGTTTAAAAAAATCAACAGTTACACTGATTTAAACCAACATGAATATATAATTATATACCAGGTGTTCAAAAGGTCTGGAAACCCTTTAATATTAATTTTATTAATAAACGCAGATCAATAAAACTAGGATTACGTCCTCATTGTAGTTACCGACTTTTTGCTCATTTTAACTGTCTTTTTTCGCTTTGGGGGGGGGGACGTCCTGTGGAGGAAGTCTGAAAAATCTTAAATGTAAACATAGGTCGAATTATATACCTCATTTTAAAGGTCTTTGTTAGAGGAACACATTACCGCAATCCCGACTGAAAAAGGACCGTTCGTTTGGAAATGGCAGCCTCTTAAAGTTTGTTTGATTTTAATGCTAATTCAATGGCAAATTTTTAGTAAGCTTTACATTAGATTACAATGTCACTTAGTGAGACAGGGCAAATAACCATTCTGATGATGAGGGGTTATGGGGATAGAACTCGTTCATATGAAGAGGTAAGCCGCTTGTTCAATGAAACTTGCCCCAATTGACCACCTATTCAAAAATCAACAGTGTTGAAGACCGTACAGCGCGGTTCTGTAACAGATCGGTCAAGATCCGGACGGCCAAAATCAGCAACCAATGCGACCAATCAGCTACACAAGGACACCACTTCGATCACCTTCTGTAATACCTTCCAAAGTTTGTTTATTTTTTTATAATTATTGTCTTGCAAAGTAAGTAATTTAAACATAAACAACTGACATACTGTCTGTTCAATTTTATTAATAATGATAATTATTCCCAATTACATCTGTGTACTCCTAACGTTTTAAAACAATTAAATCGAACATTACTGATATTTCCTATCCCTCCACACTCCAGCTGTGAAACTCTCATAGCTAAAACACTAACATAACCAACACGGTTGATTCACTTCTGCCTCTTAATCTTCGCAACGTAAAGTTAACAAATTGTAAAAGGCTGCCATTTCCAAACGAATGGTCCTTTTTCAGTCGGGATTGCGACAATGTGTTCCTCTAACAAAGACCTTTAAAATGAGGTATAATTCGACCTATGCTTACATTTAAGATTTTTTAGACTTCCTTTACAGGACGTCCCCCCAAAGTGAAAAAAGACAGTTAAAATGAGCAAAAAGTCGGTAACTTCAGTGAGGACGTATTCCTTGAGTTTCATTGCTCTGCGTTTATTAATAAAATTAATATTAAGGGGTTTCCAGACTTTTTGAATACCCGGTATATTCATTTATTTATTTATTGTTACAAAATTGCATTTATAAAAATTAAAACATATTCTTTTAAAAACTGAATTTAAACTTTTTTTTTTAATTTTTATCACAAAAATGATACACAATTTATTAACTCTACTTAATATTAAAGATTTCAAAACGAAACTAAGCTCTTTAAAACAAAGAAAGTTTACAACAAAGAACTGTTGACAACAGACTAAATTTCGTTTCAAAGGATTATTAAGTATCACAATTACTTCTCGTGCTGGATAGAAATGATTTATGCAAAGCTTTATAATTTTATTCTCTTTCACAAAAAATCCTTGCATTGTATTAGTAAATTGAAAGCTATATTGTTTAACCATCAAGATGTTTAATAATATCTCATTGTGACGATTGTAATTGTCTCAGTGATAATGTAAACACCTCCACTGTAAGCCTATTAACTAACGAACGAGTGACGCGATGGATGCAGAAGTTAAATCATTTATATTGAGCTTGACGTGAGATAATATTATGTAGAACAAAAACTCGAAAACAAGATCACACAAAAACTACGTTTATTCAATCGACAAAGTCGCCATCCTCAGTGATACATGACTAATAAAGTTTTGCTATTGTAGCTCATGTTTCACTGAGGATGGCTACTTTGTCGTTGAAACGAATTTCATTGAATAAATGTAGTTGTCGTGAGATGTTATGTTCGAGTTTTTGTTCTACATTGAATCAGTTAGTAAAAATGAGAAAAGATTTTAGGGAAGTTAGGCTAGAATTGTGCTGATTCACATTCATTAGTAGCTCTATTAGATTGTGTAAAACAGTTGTTACACAGGGTTTCTGAACCTCGTGATTCTTTACATCACAACACCCTTGACTTCTGCCGAGCGGACCTCGTAGATGTATATTAAAAATGATCCACTCGCTTCGGTCGTGTCAGTGTACGTAAGAGAAAGAGCCTCCACTTGCTTCTCCCGTCTCGATGACTCGCCCCTGCTACATTTCTATACGATTATCACATGTTTTGAGAGGTTAGGGTTCAAAATTAAATTTTTGACAAAAAAATCGCTGTTTTTCATTTTAAAGAGGTAGGGTCGGTTCCGTTACATGATGGATTGAAATCTCCAAATATTATTTAATTTAGTGTTGAAAACACACGAAATATGGAGAGAGAGAGAGAGAGAGAGAGAGAGAGAGAGAGAGAGAGAGAGAGAGAGAGAGAGAGAGAGAGAGAGAGAGAGAGAGAGAGAGAGAGAGAGAGAGAGAGAGAGAGAGAGAGAGAGAGAGAGAGAGAGAGAGAGAGAGAGAGAGAGAGAGAGAGAGAGAGAGAGAGAGAGAGAGAGAGAGAGAGAGAGAGAGAGAGGGAACTGTTTAAAATGGCGCGACCATTTTTTAATTTTCTATTAAATTGATTGAATTTCATTAGGGTTATAACCGAGCACACTATAGTTCCCTACACCAAATTGTATATTTCTATTTTAATTTTTATGACCACTATCGTGTTTACGTACAGACAACAACGACGACGGATGGACGGCAACATGTCGAAAATTACTTTTTCAACTTCCTGAGGAAAAGAAACGTTGAGTTTAGTTACAAAATGTAGGTCGACTTTTTTTTTCGTTTACCAAACTAATCCTATATTTTGAATACTGTTAATAAAGTAAAAATAATAATAAATTTGATGTTACATGAAATATTTTATACAACAAAATATTGCCAAATAATTCATAAAAACCAATGATATACATTCGAGTATCTTAAACGTTATATTTGCTGCTTAATATCAAACACAGTTAATCCGAAAATTGTAAAAGTAAAATTAGGAACCAGAATGGGTAAAGAGATTGTCTCCTTAAAATGTACCTTTATTATCTAACTTCTATATTTTCCTAGTACTTTCAAATCTAATGCAACCTGGCACCAGTGTATACGAATGTCTCTTTCATTGAGTATTCAAGTTACGATCAAGTGAGATTACTTATTGACACAATACGGGATCTAAAGGGACGAATTACGTGAGTAAACACTGTGCAATATCAGCTGACAGGTCACGTGGTGGGGGGGAGGTTATGTTGAGAATATTCTATCGACATTGAATCTCAGTTATTTAATTTGAATAATGCGTTTAAGTGAAGCTCATTGGTAAAAAACTACGTGTTTCTACCAAGGCTATGTAAATTACCTCTGCTTACAAGAGTAGATTCTCTGTAAATCTTAAATATAAATGATGTATTACACATTACAAATGTTCATTCTTTTTCAAATTAAATGTATACAGAGTGGCTAAAAACATTGCACAATATACAGATTGGAAATCTTCTCAGTTGAGAAGATCTCAATGAGTACTGATTTTAGGCTTTTGGTCTTTCAGAGGAAGAAGGTGATTAATTAGGTTTTTTAATTAGGATATGTGCTCATGTGTTACTTCATTTTAAATACCTCAGAGAAACGAAACAAAATATAGGTATCCAAAATTAAATTCTTACCATTCAAATCTCAATGATTGCCAATAATGTGACTATATTAGTAAGTTTAAAAAATCAAAAATCATTCTTAAATTTTTTTTAAGGCTTATTGAGTTTTAGTTGCATCAGTAAAAGCAAACGCTAAGCTGGGCGAAGCCTTTATGTTAACAACAATGCGTAGTTCCTTTAGCGGCTTGTTATTCATAACAATAATAACAGCTGTTTATTCTTGTAGATGTAATATTGTTGCATTTAAGAGCAGGAAAGAAGTTTTATGGTGTTAATTTAGGGAGAATCAATGGACTAGTCAGTAAGTAAATCTGGGTGCCGGTATCGCCGTTATTCGATAAAAAAATTGAAGAAGAAGCTTTTAACTATTCTATGACACTACAGTCCATCAGATTCTTGGCCTCCATCTCAAGATAGCCGCCCAGGTTTGATGTTGGAAATTGTTAAGGAAGTGCTAAAGATCGAAAAGCAATGTCTAACATCCATCCTCCGTAGATGCTCAACAAATTTATATTTTCATCTTTGTCTATGTCGTTCTTTTTTTTCTCATTTGAATTTTTTAATTAAAATATTTTTGGTGAATCAATTTATTGTCGTCCATCCTGTCCTGATGATCCACAACTAAGTCAACCATTATATTTTTTCCTGTCATCAAATCTGGTGAACTGTTTCTTTATGTGCTCACCACCGTCAGATTTGGTGCTCACTTGTGTAACAATCCCAAGGTACCTTATGTGGATCCTATACTTTTCATCTAATCCAGGGTTAAATCCCTCTCTTTCATCTTTCTTATCAGGTCTTCTTTGATCTTTTCCGACCTTGACGCTATTGGAGTGTTTGAGGAGTAGAGATGTCGAGTTTTTCATTTTTTTTTAACACAATAATAACTGCAAGGTTTTTCACTTTCAGAGATAAAAAACTCTTTGACTTTCCGAATATCACACAGAGTAATTTCTTCCCTACCTCCAGACAAGTTTCATTACTTTTAGTGAGACACCACGTAAAATATATGTTTATTTAACAAAATTGTTGATTTCCATTTTGTAAATGATGACGGTTTGTCAAAACTTGAATTACATATTATTAAATTCTATAAAAATATTTTATTTGCGTTAGAGTAATAATTTAAAAGGCTTTCTTTAGTCCAACCATCATATTTAACTGTCATCCCGTGATCCCTTAGACGGGTAACTTATATTTGATGACATAGGTTAGTATGATGTAGACGTACACGTCATTGTAACCTATGTAATTATCCTTCTCAATATGGATGATGCTGTGAGCCCTTGTACTCCATTGTGTGCATTTCATGATGAGATTCTAATCCTGTGATTGGGAACACAGGACTCAACAGGTGATCCTATAATTAAAGGATCCTGGAACCTTAGGTAGAGCGACCACCAAAGTGACGTGACATATGACCTGACACGTTATCCGAAACGTAACGTTTATTACAAAACACTTGGAGATTATTCTACTATTAACAATACCTTCAATTGTATAGATTTAAATGTTTAACGACTATATAATTCATACTCGAGTTATTTTTTTCGCAATTTTACCACTTGTCGTATTTCTATAAAACTCAAAGAATAATTACTCTACTGGAAGAAAAATTTAGTCATTTATCTAGCTACCTACTAAACAAACAATTCTTGTAGATTTTTAAATTTATTTTATAAACGGACCTACGGATTTTGTTGAATGGAGTGGTCGTATCGCATTTGAGTACGAGAAAGCTATTTAGCTAAACCTCGATTTTGAAAAAAAATCATTTATAGCTTAAATAACCACATTAAGACGTTTTAAATCGGCTTTTCTAATAATCGACCAATAGAACACTTTCAAAGATCTCAATGTTTGTTTTTCCTTTCAACATATATATAATTACAAGATTCAGAAAACCTGTGTAACAATAACTGTTTTAAACAAACTTACCCTGCTGGGTAACACCTCTTGATCTACCAAATACAACTTAACACATCCTAAAAGGCACGAGAAACAAACTTTTGGGCATCACATTTAAGAGGATACTGCTTGTATAATGGGACAAGGTAAGTACCATGTGGCCCACATCAACTTGTTTCTATTTGTAATAAGAGTAAGATTTACAAAAAGAGAAGTTTAAATCATTCAATTTGCAAATCAATATTCTTTCATTCCCAAATGTTTGAAAACATCAAAGGGTTCTGTATTTCCCCCTCCCCTACTCATTAATCATACTTCAACGTGTAAGACTTATTTTCGAATAAAAGTAATACTCTAATGACAAAAAGTAACTTAATTTTTACCGTTGACAACACCTAATTTAATTTATTACGAATTGGTTGACGTCTGTAACTTTAGCGATTTCAACGGTTCTGGTAATTAGACTAACAAGTGACTTAATTATGCAGCCTTAATTTCTTTGTAAAGAACAACGAGGCGGAGATAATGAGTCAAAGCGATGCTGTCAAGTGATTAAACGTACTTTAATCTAATTAATTTATATAATTCAAAAGATTTATTTAATCCTCAAAATAATATTTAGTAAAAAACATCGTATATTTTTCACAACAGTTAGATGGTGAACCTGGTATAACATTGGAATAAAAAAGTCAATACTAAGATGGGTAAGTCATTTACAAATGATGCAAAAAGAAATAGACCACGGGAGAAAAATCAAGAAAACGATAATGGGATGATTCTTAAAAGACGTAAAGGGGGTGGGGTGTGCAGAGATGGAGGCGAGTGTCCGAAGATAGAAGAAGTGTTATCTAGAAAAGACCAGGGTCATTACAGAGAATGTATTTGATCAAAAATAGTAAATCAATGTTAATCAACTGTAGGAAATAAATCTATAATCTATAAAATGTAGAAAATATAGAAAGGATCACGTTTTGAGCTATTATGGAGAGGAATAGGTTTAGTCATAAGATTGATCCATAGACATGTATTTAAGGAAGAATTGAACATGTTTGGTAACTGTAAATAATACACAAGCTGAATCCTCAACCAATCAGCTGATGTATGAAGATGCAATTTATTTTAAATTTCATATGCAATATATACCTAACTAATCTAAAAAAAACAATATTTATAATAACAATATACAATATATTAAATATACAATATTTAAAAACAATATATTTATATTAACAATATATATTATTAATATAAATATTAGCTACTATAACAAATAACTTGTTGGGCGTTACAAATATACAATATAATAAATTGAGTCCCATCTTATAATTTAATACAAACAAATATTGAAATAAATGTAAGATATAAAAGTCGAGTCATATATGAAATGTTCCCTTGTATTGGAAAATCAAGAGATGTTATGCAGTAAGTTTGTTTAGAACAGTTGTTACAAAGGTTTTCTGAACCACATAATTGTGTATATCATTACTTTTTTGTCATCGGTTAGGCCCTAAAGAGTCTGGATGACCTGTATATATTGATAAATCTCAGTCAGTTAGGACCTTTATTTACATTAAGAGAGAAACATGTATTTAGTGCAGAGTACTATATAATGTCCTCATACAGAACCCTATAGAAATTCAAATAAATAAATTATAAACGTTAAAGTGGTGAACATTTTAAACTATTGATGACCATATTTCGTGTGTTATTAACATTGTAACGCACTGGAATAGATAAAAATTTCCAGTTTTCAATTCTGCATGTAATGATACTAACTCCATCTCTCTACGATGACAAAATGGAGAAGTTATTGTCAAATATATAAATTCGAACCATGCCCCCCCTCCCCATATAATATGATATTAGTATAGTTACGACGTCCAGGGCCAAGACATCGAAACGAGCGTAGCGAGTGCAGGCTTCTTCACATGTGTACAGCAGGAGTGTGACAGTGAGACAATCAAAACGAGTGAAACTGTTTAATATATAAACATCTAAGAAGCCTGTTAGATTCTACCCGATGAAAGTAAGGATAGACACAATTATAAAGTTCAGGAAACCTGTGTAACAATATTATTTTTTAAAAAACTTACATTACTAGTTAAAAACCCCTTTGATCTAACAATACAATTTAACATTTTCTACAATTCCGGATGAACCAACTTTTGGCAGTTATATTTAGAAGATCTGTTTGTATAAGGAGCCGGGTAAGTACCATGATGGCATCAACTTTTTAAAATTTGTCTATATCCTCTTCCGCTAATAAATGAGCTCCTAGAAGTAGACTCTCACTGCGAAAACGACTTCCGTAAACCGTTATTATCAAAATAAAACACGGAAGATGAAAATGTCTTTTCAACCACCCTGTATAGATTTGGAAACTATTTGGACATATAATGCCGGTGTTACCTTGCGATATATATTTGTAGCTTGAATGATGTTTATATTCGATTTCACAAAACGCTGTGTGATAGAATACAAAAATGTTTCCCCTGTTTAGGATATAATTATATTTTTCATCGCCTTGATGTTTCTGGTATCTATTATTTATCTTAAATTATACATATCCTTACTTTTATACTAAGAAAAGCATTTTACTTCAACAAAAGTAATCAAAGATTTTTTCCCTCAGAGAAGGTTAAGGAAGCACGAGGACTAAGTCGATCCTTAGGTTTTCTTTTAACTTCGTAATTTCAACAAATCTCCTTTTTATGAAAAAGAAGATTACATTTCCTTCCTTAAAAGAATTCCGTAATAACAGAGATTACTGAAAATAAACTAAAACCTACATTAATTTGTCTTTCCAAGTACGTGAATTTACTTAAACAAATCTTTGTAATATTGTCAACATTTTAAGAAAATAGTAATTTGTTTTTCTTCTTTAAAGGAGAAAATTGCTCAGTCGTTGTAATAGCTCTCGAATATTGTAATAGTGTCAGAGGCGGTAGAAAATAAGAGTAACAGGAGAGGCACGATAGAAATGATGAAAGAGAGAGATTTAATGCATGACAACATGAACAATGGTGTAAGTTCCAGCTATGATCCCTCGAGATTGTCAAGCCTGTACTTACTTTAAGGGTAGTAAAATTCCAATGGCCTTATTATATTAAGTCAAAACCCACTGATTGATCACAAAATTTCTGAATCCAATAACCTAGAGCTATGAATTTTTTTAACATGGTTTGGGGGTAGGTCTGTAGACGCGTACTAATAAAGGGTTTTGAAAATGTTCCACTCCAAGGGTGTTTTTACCTCTAAAGCATATATCTGGATCCAAGAAGCCTAGAGCTATGAATTTTTTAACATATATTAATTATATATTAAACATATATATTTTTTGTAGACTCGTATTAGAGTTGTGCTAAAAATCTTGAATCTGAAATATTCACGTACGAAGCCGTTGGTAACAGCCATTAACTTATAAGAACTTACTGGGTCTGTTTAATTAAATGGAAAATTTTTAAAAAGTTCAAAACGTCCCTTCTCTGAAAGGAATGAGTTCTTGACTGCGTGTAGACATACTGCGCATGCTATTGTTGGTCCTCTCTGCTGTTCAATGGATTGTTAAATGTCATAAGTTGATGATTCATAAAATGAAATCATGAAAAAGTAATGAGTGAGCCAGTCTTTTAAATATTGTCATGGTATGATGGGGATAAGTAAGTATATTTGTGTCACCCATCTTTTTTTTACGACTAATCGTTCTATTATATTTAACTAAAAAAAAAATTGTCCTAAGGAAATGGATGTAGACCTTCTTTCAAGTGCCTCATTTAAGTGCATTTCGTATTTTAAAAAAAAAATTATAGGTTGAGTATAAATAGAAAATTTAATTTATTGCTCTCTCAATTTTACAATCCTAGCTTTTGAAATATGATAATTTTCATTCAGTGACTGTAATAACAAACAAAATGAATTAATTAAACATCAAACGGAGCAATATAATGTTTCAGAACTCATAACTGGAGTATTAAAAACTAATATGGATATTATTACATTTCATATAGCCTTTTTATTTATTTATTTATTTATTTTTATAGATTTACAAGTACTTTTATGTCATGAATTAATGGGAAAATGAGTTAATCGTTGTCTTCAATATTTCAGTTTTGTTGTTTTAAATTATTTATTTTTAAATTTATTTTCGTATGGATCTGTAAGAGATCACATTTATGATGTAACTCAGTTAATTTTAGTTTCCTATTTTGCCTTCACAGTTACAATTCCTTGATACAATCGAACTGATATACTGTGATTTGTTACTCGGCATCGTGTGTATAACTTTGTTATAATTTCAAAGGTCACAATAGTTGTATGTGTTAAATGTTTTTTTCATTTAAATCAAACCGCATGAAAATCAGCCTGGTAGAACTCCAGAAATAGGCATAAATAAGGTCGTCAAAAAAAAATAATTTCAAAACCTTCACATCAATGCCCATGTGACCATGCACGTTCTATATACTATTGATCCTCTGACCCTAGGCTTTCCAATGAGACCATCCTCATCTCTGTAGATTGTGTGGGTGTGGAGGAATTCTTTAGAGGCTCTGCTGAATTACGTATAAGATACTTGAAGCTACGATTTATTCCTAGTCGGAGTAGCCGCGTCGATTCAGTGACTGTTTTGAGTAGGTGTCATTTTAAATTGGAAAATAAAACAAACAAATTAAGTATATATGCTGTTAGGCCTAGTTCAAAAAATCCTATTATCTAAACTTCCAAACGATTGGCAATACATTGGTCGTATATCATACCTGTTGGGTATGTATGTATCGAAGTTTCAAACAGAGGCATACCAAATTGTGTAATGTGCAAGTCTATAGGTGTTCTCATTAAGTACTACAGACTTTGAGGTCGTCTATGGTGACATTTATAGATTGAAAGAGTGTGGATTTCAGACAGTCAAAGATCGTTCCGAACCGATGTTTTTGAAGAGACTTACAAGGCTAAAAAATAAACAGTACAAAAACATTGCACAAACTTTCTCACAGACCCACTCACTATCGAAATACTAACCAAACAAAATATGTGTTGGATAGCTGTCAGTACAAAAGTGAAAATAACCCATAGACGCCTTTTTTACAAAAGTATTTGCTTTGCTTGTGGCATAAATGTTTACTGAGCCTAAAACTTCATTTTTTGTTTATTGCCAATTATTCGTTATCAATAATATTTTTATACACACGTTTGGACATTTTACTAAAATTTAAACGAAATCGGTAGAAGAGATTTTGTGAAATTACGTACCAACAAAATCATTACCTATTTCTTAGTTTGTTATCATCTTATTATTTTTAGAAAGTCTGCTATCAATACATTTTGTCCGGGTCCATAGAGACAACACATTAATAAAATAGGATCAAAATCGGTAGAGCACATTTTGAGAAAATTTTTAAATTTTGAACTATCAAATAGTTTATAAAGTCCTAAGATATTGCCAAAATATGCGTAGATACCAGTTTTTATTAAAAACTGCCAACGCGTTTGTACTGTAGCCTAGAGCACACACGATAGGACAGAGATTTTGACACCATTACAGAAACCACATCAGGGGACCTCTAAACTAAGAAATCCCACTGAAACTTGACATCGATTGTTGATCCATCACATAACTTACTCTATACTAGAGTTATGATAAGTATTTTAACAAGGCATTTTACTTTCAATAGGCATCTTTTTATTATAAGGAATAAGGAAATTGAGTGCAATGGATATGGACTGTAGAAAACAAATCAAGATTTTGTTTTCACTTGTAAACAGCGAGTGGAATATAAACTGCGAATACTTTAAAAATGGATATACCTTCTCCGATCTATTGCGGTTTTAGACCAAGATAAAGGTAACAAGTAGATTTGAGACATCATGGTACTTACCAAGTCTCATATAACATATAACTAAACCACTAAATGTCATGTTCAAAAGTTGGTTTCTTGGACCTTTTAAGAAATGTTGGTAGATCTAATCCAACTGGGCAAGTTTGTTTAAAACCGAACACAGGTTTTATAAACTTTCTAATTGTATATCATTACTTTGTTGACGTTCACTACGCCCAATGAAACTCGTAGATTTGTATGTTAAACAGACTTCACTCGCTTCGCTCGTATCATGTTGGTACACATATATGAAGGAGCCTCCACTCGTTTCAGTAACTCTTTTTATTGACTTAGAAATTACATTTTTAACAATAACGTCGCTATTTGTCATCGTAAAGAGATGGGGTTGTCTATACCTTCCCTATTATAGAAAGAATAAAGTTTTAATCTACCTGTCACTCGTTTATTGGAAATCTATACGATATTTAATATTTTATTCGGAACGAACAAAACACGTTTACGAATTCACTAGACGTGAGTGATAGTTTGAAGCCTATGAGTTGAAAGCAAGGAATGTTAAAAGCTTTTCCTTGTTTCCTTGTTTCTGTTTAGCAACTGATAACATGTAGATGTTTATATCGTTTAAACCTAATTGGAATTGTTAATAAATAACTTACTATTAGAAAATGAATAAGTCTGTAATTAAATCCTGTGTTTAATTAATACAAACAATATTTAAAGATGTGCCACAGTTCTACTTTTTGATGTTAAAACGTTATTGATAAAGATATATTCACGACTCAAATAAATAAACAGAACGTTTATAGATTTAGAAAAATATATTAGAAGGATGTGACGCCCGGCACTGCGACTTCCTAAAGCCTATTGTACAATTTCGCATCTATGTTATACTCTATCAGATTAGACCACAGATGAGGTGTAATAATCTATTGATTAGCTTATATTGCAAGAGTTCAATAGATGCTTGTGCTCCAAACAACCTAAGCCTTTGCCTCTAAGAATCGTACAATCAACGATTTTGTAATCAGTGGTTTCATTATCAATCAGGATGTCCAGGTTCAGTTGATGGAAATTCCTGATGTTGAGGGCTCGATGCAGTGAGGTTAGGTTAAACCCCCCCCCCCGCATTCTTTGTTTTAAAAGAAATTAACGTTTCTCGTCCAAAAATTTATTTCTATTCATGATTCCTTAGAATTTTAGTACTGTATTATGTGAAAGTATATTATACATATACAAATTTGAAAAATGTTAATTTTGGATAGGAAGAAACTTTTCGTGTTCCATTAAATAAAATCTTGTCGCCCCGAGGGTGACGTTAACAATGTACTGTGACGTAACAAAGACAACATCTCTATAAAATTATGTACATGCCTGTCCTCAGGCACAATAACATACGTAATTGTGTTTTCATGGTAACCAGATCCATTGCTGGTTAAATTTTGGGAGTGTTTGGATTAATTAATATAAATAATTATAAATATTAGGTTTTGAGTGAGTTCTAAGACAAATCAAGATGACAAATACCTGTCAAACAAGAATACTTACTTGTAGTCTATGGTATTTATCAACCAATTACAAACCTAACCAATTGTCCAACTCTACTACAGGAAATGGAAGGCAAAATGACAGTTTTTCCAATTAATTAATACGACAAATTACACCTATCTCAAATGTCTCAGAAGTAACTGATAATTTTTTTATAAAAGGGTAATTTTTTTTAATAGAAACCATTTTGTTACAGATACTTTAATTACCACAATTTTAACCGACAATAAAAACTATTTTTTAAATGTAATATCAATGAAGATAAAGTATTTTTTTGAGACGAGGTAGAAATATGTTGTCTATCGATTTAACCAATTTACATATTTCACAATTAAAATTTCTTAAAGTTATTTTTGGCTTAACAATTTCGTTATTTTAAGTTTTCGATTAAAAGACCTAGAGTTGAAATATTGAGTATTAAAAAGGTAGAAAGTTGGAAATTTGTTGAATTTTATTAATACTATTGCAACTTTTATTTTTATTTTTAATCCAAGCATAAATTCGTTAATAAAAAAGACAAAACAACGTTTAAAAATATCTACTTCCAATCACTCTAACAATTTTTTTGTTAAGAGTAAGTTTATAAAAGTTTTCACGAAATGTTATCTGTAAAGTAAATATGGGTTGATATACAAAATTTATGAAATATTATTTGTTATTTATTTAATAATGACAACCGATAATAATAATTGATTAGAACTACAAAATCGACCTGCTGTAAATCTAATCAAGTTAGATGCAAGATATAACATTGTAGGGAATATTTCAGACAATATTATGGAAATCAAATGTAATCACACAGATTGATGGACGAAATGTTTAGTTTGGAAGTTTGATTTGCCGCTTCGTTAACCCGCATAACTTCCCTGCCTTCTGAATCTAGTCTATGACTGAATTCTATGATATACATCTCATCAGATATACATATTGTAATAAAAGTGTATAAATTAGAGTGTTATAATTGATCGAAGAAGTTGGTTGTAGCCATCATGGTACTTACCCAACCTCATCATACAATGTAAATAAAAACAGTTCCTCTAAAAGTTAAATTGAATTGATAGATCAAGGAGTTTCATCCAGTAGGATCAGCTTGTTTAAAACAGCTGTTGCAGAGGTTTTATCACTATTTTCTTAATGTCGGCTAGGTGCTGACAGGCTTTGTAGATGTCAAAGTCTCCACTCGCTTTGCTCGTATAAGTGTTTCGATTCTAAGAGACCTTGAAGCTGTGAATTATGTGAACAAGCCACCACTTGCTACGCTCGTATCAATGACGCGTCCTTCGTAACTTTACGAACATCTGGTTTTCTTGGAAGGATGGCATATTACATTTTTTATAATAACTTCACAATTTGTCATCATTCAAAGGATTGATACCCTTACGTGCAGAATTACTGCAAATTTGTGTCTAATTTAATGTGCTATAAGTTAAGAACATACTAAATATGAATAAAAATAATTTTTAATGGCTGACATTTTGACATTTTCAATTCGATTTTTCTGAAATTCAAGAGTTTTACATGAAGACATTATAGTTCTCTGTAACAAATTACACGTTCCTAAATATTTTTTTTTAATTACCCATCATTTTGAAACTGTACAAAATAAAGTTTTATTTTTCTAAAACACTTTCTAAAAGGTTACATAAATAATGAGTATAGGAATATTCGTTCGATATTTTTTTTACTTCCATAGAATTTTTTTACACAAAATGGCCGACAGATGGAAAAATTTTCAGACCCATAACTTTAACTTAACTTTTTACCTTTATATTCACCTCGCAAAATATTTCCGTGCAATTTTGATCACCCTGTGTAATTATAATATTTTCAAGATTTCAAAATATGTTTCAAGGACTCTTAAGGAGCTTGTCACGGACCCCAGGGATCTACGGGAATCCATGTTCAAAAACAAAGCGATATATTATTTCTAACAAAAACTAAGATGCTTAGTCGAAATTGATAATTTAAATAAACAAACAAAATTTTAATCCATAGTCGAAGTCCTTCGTGAGTAATTTAAATCTCCCTTATTACGGATTCTATTAAGGAAGAGAAATCCTCTTTGTCATGACGGGAAAAGTTGAAATTACAGACTTAAAGGAAAATCAAGGACCATATCAAGTCCTCCTTCCGCATCTTTAACAGTTTCCTCATTCGCTCTGTGGAGAAGGGGGGAAGCTTTGATTACTTTCGTTGCGGTATAATATCTTTTTCAGTACAACGAAAAGAGTGCGTAATATCTAAGAAGAAATTTTATTAGGATAAAATAGAATTTAATAAACATCCAAAGTGTGTGAAGGGGTAACAAATATTTTACAAGTAAGTAGGCTAAGTTTGGTAATCGTTATAAATGTCGACTTCTGTTTTTTGACTGATCTTGATGTTTCATGGTCTCAGAAATCAAAAAACTGGATACATACCGTCCGTCCGTCGTCGTTGTCATCAGCACGATAGTAGCCACAAAAATAAAAAAAGGAACTTGAAATTTATTACATGGTTTAATTTGTTTGAAATTCAGAAAAATCGAAAACAAATTTCAAAATGGCAGCCATTTTAAACCGTTTTTTCTTCATATCTCCTGTGTCATTCAACCCATAACAAACTAAATTAGATACAAATTTTCAGATTTCCATTACGGATGTAATGGTACCGACTCTACCCAGACAAATAGCAAAGTAATGGTGAAAAAGTCATTTCTATCCTTGACCTCCAACAAATGGAGGAGAGAAAAGGTTCATACAGTCAGCAATACTTTTATAACGAGTGGAGGCTTCTTTACACAATGACAGTTTCGAGGCCCTCTAGGACAGAGATAATACGAACATTGCGACCTCTTCATCTACAAATACAATATATCCCACAAGGCCTAGGAAAAACAACTTTTATTGGGTTTTATAGTGGTGAAGTTTAAGTAATTCTTTATAAATGAATACTAACCTAGCAACTTGAGGCGACGGAATATAAGGGTGTTGTATAAGGGCTATGCATTTTCATATTCTATGTGTGATTCTAAGCTGAAAATGAAGATTTTTTTTTCAATTTCCACTTTGTTTAGCAGCTAGACGCCATTTTGTTTTTTTACAAAAACTCACTTTAACTTTGGAAATAGATAAGATATCGAGTTCAAATTTGGAATAACCATTTAAGATGTTACGATTAACAAGTGTACAAAGCACAAAAAATTTATTTTTATAATTTTCAAAATGGCGGCCGTTACAAATTTTTAACGTGGAATATCTTGAACACCGTTAACTTTACAAAAAATGTACAAGAGACAAAATATTTTTATTTTTTAACAGCAGAAACAATGCTTTTTTTGTAGTTTCAGTAGGTCAAAGGATAACCTCGATATCTTATTTATTTTCGAAGTTACAGTGAGTTTTTGTAAAAAAAAAAAAAAAAATGGCGTCTAGCTGTTAAACAAAGTGGAAATTGAAAAAAAATTATTCTTCATTTTCAGCTTAGAATCACACATATAATATGAAAATGCATAGCCAAACCAACCTTTTTGTAACACCCTGTATAGACGTAAATAAAAGAAATTTCAATATCAACTGTCGGAAAGCACGTTTATATGAACAACTTATATTACAACAAAAATAACAATATTCTGACTATGTTTTAATAAACGGTTAATAAAGTTGATGCCCGTCATCATGACACACCCAACACTGGTATACAATATAACAAGAAAATCCTCTAAATGTAATGCTCAAAAGTTGGTTTCTTGGGCATTGTAGGAAATTTAGATTTTAAATGGATTTTCTGAAGCTCATAATTATACACACTTTATCCAACGCCATCCGTCCTTGGCAGTTCGGCTATTAGACGACGAGCCTCCCAGTAGCGTGTTGCAATGTCATCGGGCATGTTCGTGAGGTAGGTGCATGTCATAAGATGAAGGGCGTCCATTCGGGATGACTGGCAGAGAGGACAGCAGTCATTTGGGGCCAGGCCGATTCTGTCCAGATGGGCCTGAAGGTAGTCGTGCCCAGTCGTTGTTCTAAAGTGAGCAACGGCAGTGGATCTCTCCAGTCGTCTTGATATTGGTCCATCGGAGGCGAGACATTCCCAGGTCTTCCCCATACTTTGCTCCTTCAGGTAATTGGTGGTAAACCTGTTTATGGTGGTCAGCTCATAATTATTTATATCGCTACTTTCTTGACGTCAGATAAGCCTAAACTAAATGTAATTAATTAAAAATATGCAGACTTCAATTCTGCATGTAATGGTACCAGTACTTTACCTTTCTGCGATGACAAGTAGTGAATTTATTGTTTAAAATATAATTTCGAAGCCTGAATTCCCAAAAAAAATGTAATAATCTTATAGTGACAAAACCTGGCAGTGACGTGTCACCTACACGAGCGTAGCGAGTGAATGCTACTACACATATGTACATCGGTCGACGCCCGATAGAGCAAAGACATTGACACGAATCAAAAGATTGGAGATGTTTTAATATATACACAGATATTACCTCAAGAAAGTTGAACAATGTTCAGAAAACCTGCGTAACAACTGTTTTAAACAGACTTACCCCACTGTGGTACCATTTGACCTATCAACACCGTTAACATTTCCTACAAAGTACAATTGCGTATTACATTTATTGGATTATATTACATTACATGATAGGACTGGGAAAGTACCGTGATGACTTCATCAACTTGTTATCAGTTGTGTCGTAGCTAATATGGTGTCGTGAGACGATACTGTGGTACCATTTGACCTATCAACACTATTAACATTTCCTACAAAGTAAAATTGGGTATTACATTTATTGGATTATATTACATTACATGATCGGGCTGGGTAAGTACAATGATGACTTCATCAACTTGTTATCAGTTGTGTCGTAGCTAATATGGTGTCGTGAGACGATACTGTGGTACCATTTGACCTATCAACACTATTAACATTTCCTACAAAGTACAATTGGGTATTACATTTATTGGATTATATTACATTACATGATAGGACTGGGAAAGTACCGTGATGACTTCATCAACTTGTTATCAGTTGTGTCGTAGCTAATATGGTGTCGTGAGACGATACTGTGGTACCATTTGACCTATCAACACTATTAACATTTCCTACAAAGTACAATTGGGTATTACATTTATTGGATTATATTACATTACATGATCGGGCTGGGTAAGTACCGTGATGACTTCATCAACTTCTTATCAGTTGTGTCGTAGCTAATATGGTGTCGTGAGACGATACTGTGGTACCATTTGACCTATCAACACCAATAACATTTCCTACAAAGTACAATTGCGTATTACATTTATTGGATTATATTACATTACATGATAGGGCTGGGAAAGTACCATGATGACTTCATCAACTTGTTATCAGTTGTGTTGTAGCTAATATGGTGTCGTGAGACGATACTGTGGTACCACTTGACCTATCAACACCGTTAACTTTTCCTACAAAGTACAATTGCGTATTACATTTATTGGATTATATTACATTACATGATAGGACTGGGAAAGTACCGTGATGACTTCATCAACTTGTTATCAGTTGTGTCGTAGCTAATATGGTGTCGTGAGACGATACTGTGGTACCATTTGACCTATCAACACTATTAACATTTCCTACAAAGTACAATTGGGTATTACATTTATTGGATTATATTACATTACATGATCGGGCTGGGTAAGTACAATGATGACTTCATCAACTTGTTATCAGTTGTGTCGTAGCTAATATGGTGTCGTGAGACGATACTGTGGTACCATTTGACCTATCAACACTATTAACATTTCCTACAAAGTACAATTGGGTATTACATTTATTGGATTATATTACATTACATGATAGGACTGGGAAAGTACCGTGATGACTTCATCAACTTGTTATCAGTTGTGTCGTAGCTAATATGGTGTCGTGAGACGATACTGTGGTACCATTTGACCTATCAACACTATTAACATTTCCTACAAAGTACAATTGGGTATTACATTTATTGGATTATATTACATTACATGATCGGGCTGGGTAAGTACCGTGATGACTTCATCAACTTGTTATCAGTTGTGTCGTAGCTAATATGGTGTCGTGAGACGATACTGTGGTACCATTTGACCTATCAACACCAATAACATTTCCTACAAAGTACAATTGCGTATTACATTTATTGGATTATATTACATTACATGATAGGGCTGGGAAAGTACCATGATGACTTCATCAACTTGTTATCAGTTGTGTTGTAGCTAATATGGTGTCGTGAGACGATACTGTGGTACCACTTGACCTATCAACACCGTTAACTTTTCCTACAAAGTACAATTGGGTATTACATTTATTGGATTATATTACATTACATGATAGGGCTGGGAAAGTACCGTGATGACTTCATCAACTTGTTATCAGTTGTGTTGTAGCTAATATGGTGTCGTGAGACGATACTGTGGTACCACTTGACCTATCAACACCGTTAACTTTTCCTACAAAGTACAATTGGGTATTACATTTATTGGATTATATTACATTACATGATAGGACTGGGAAAGTACCGTGATGACTTCATCAACTTGTTATCAGTTGTGTCGTAGCTAATATGGTGTCGTGAGACGATACTGTGGTACCATTTGACCTATCAACACTATTAACATTTCCTACAAAGTACAATTGGGTATTACATTTATTGGATTATATTACATTACATGATCGGGCTGGGTAAGTACCGTGATGACTTCATCAACTTGTTATCAGTTGTGTCGTAGCTAATATGGTGTCGTGAGACGATACTGTGGTACCATTTGACCTATCAACACTATTAACATTTCCTACAAAGTACAATTGGGTATTACATTTATTGGATTATATTACATTACATGATCGGGCTGGGTAAGTACCGTGATGACTTCATCAACTTGTTATCAGTTGTGTCGTAGCTAATATGGTGTCGTGAGACGATACTGTGGTACCATTTGACCTATCAACACCAATAACATTTCCTACAAAGTACAATTGCGTATTACATTTATTGGATTATATTACATTACATGATAGGGCTGGGAAAGTACCATGATGACTTCATCAACTTGTTATCAGTTGTGTTGTAGCTAATATGGTGTCGTGAGACGATACTGTGGTACCACTTGACCTATCAACACCGTTAACTTTTCCTACAAAGTACAATTGGGTATTACATTTATTGGATTATATTACATTACATGATAGGGCTGGGAAAGTACCGTGATGACTTCATCAACTTGTTATCAGTTGTGTTGTAGCTAATATGGTGTCGTGAGACGATACTGTGGTACCACTTGACCTATCAACACCGTTAACTTTTCCTACAAAGTACAATTGGGTATTACATTTATTGGATTATATTACATTACATGATAGGACTGGGAAAGTACCGTGATGACTTCATCAACTTGTTATCAGTTGTGTCGTAGCTAATATGGTGTCGTGAGACGATACTGTGGTACCATTTGACCTATCAACACTATTAACATTTCCTACAAAGTACAATTGGGTATTACATTTATTGGATTATATTACATTACATGATCGGGCTGGGTAAGTACCGTGATGACTTCATCAACTTGTTATCAGTTGTGTCGTAGCTAATATGGTGTCGTGAGACGATACTGTGGTACCATTTGACCTATCAACACCGTTAACTTTTCCTACAAATTACAATTGGGTATTACATTTATTGGATTATATTACATTACATGATCGGGCTTGGTAAGTACCGTGATGACTTCATCAACTTGTTATCAGTTGTGTCGTAGCTAATATGGTGTCGTGAGACGATACTGTGGTACCATTTGACCTATCAACACTATTAACATTTCCTACAAAGTACAATTGGGTATTACATTTATTGGATTATATTACATTACATGATCGGGCTGGGTAAGTACCGTGATGACTTCATCAACTTGTTATCAGTTGTGTTGTAGCTAATATGGTGTCGTGAGACGATACTGTGGTACCATTTGACCTATCAACACCGTTAACTTTTCCTACAAATTACAATTGGGTATTACATTTATTGGATTATATTACATTACATGATCGGGCTTGGTAAGTACAATGATGACTTCATCAACTTGTTATCAGTTGTGTCGTAGCTAATATGGTGTCGTGAGACGATACTGTAGTGATAAAACTTAAATTAGAGAAGCATTAAACTGTCAAACAAAAAGTATTTCCAATAAAATTGTCATCTTCACCCATATTAAAGTACAAATATAGATGGAAAGTTGTTATTTCAGATGGCTTTCATCAAAAGAGGAATAACAGAAATAGGAGGGGAGTAGAGGAAGTGTAATGGGAACTCTGAAAACTGCTTCTGTAGAGTAATTCCAACCACAGCTCCTCATCATGCCAATGGGCAGCTAATATTTCTCCTTTCTTTATCCTGAATAAGTTTTTGTTTCTAAATTATTATTAAATAACTGTAAAACTTAAAAACTTCTTTGTAATATAGTTTTACGTAAATCTTAAATAAAACAATGTTAACTTTCAATACACAAGATTTATTTTAGAAAATATATAATTAATAAAGATTTAATTTACGAAATACAGAAATAATAACCCCTGATAAAATTTACTTACACTTTTTTTCTCAACCATCCAATTTTTTAAGTTTTTTAAGAAATTGTATTGTTTTTTTTTTTTTGTAAATGTGATTTGTATTCATTTTCTTTGTTTTGTAACGTAGTTTCTTTTCTTTTTAAATAGTTAAAATTCATTTTCCTTTTGTTCTAGGCTTAAGTGTGTTAGTACAAAAATTGTAATTATGTATGAGTTAAGTGGAAGAGTGGACCTGGTAGTCCTAACTTCGCACAGAATAAAGACGTTTTCTATTCTATTCTATCCCCAAAACCACATTTTCTTCTAAACATTCACAAAAAATATTCACCATTTATTTTCATCCAAATAATGCAACCTATTCCGATACTCTCTTCTGACTTTATGAAATGTTTATCTTGGAATAACCCTACACATGATTGTAATTCTATTTCTACGATCTGTTAAATCAACTGGCGAAGTTATATAGTTGACCTTTGTACTGTATTGTTATAGCATCTGTCTCTTGATTAATTCTATCTTATCAATTAGCAGACGATATTTTGGAATATATTAATTTGATTAACTGTATTTTCTTAATATTTAAACACTTCAACAATATTAATTTTATTACAATAAACTGTTATCACAGTGGCACTGTTTATTGAATTTTAAAAATTATGATCTCCCATTATACATTATTATTAAACCACTGATAGTTAAAGCTTGATTGTTCTTCTTCCATAAATCGTTTTTACTAACATATAGAGTAAAGATTTTACAATAGCAAAAATGTGTAAATATAAAAGGTCGTACGATACTTTGAGAACGGACGATCCAATTTGATTACTGTACTTTTTTCATCGAAAATTTTCTTTTTTATACCCTTAATTAAAGGTGTCTCAGAGGTATGTTTTATTTGAAATTTTTAAGTTGGAGGTTACAAGGGGTGGTGTGAATGGAGGGGGGTTACTTAGATTCGACAAAATCAGTTCCCGTTGGGTGTGTTATCTTTTCCTAAAAACCACACGTTTATGTCTCTTTTAGTTTTTTTATAAATTAAGGTGAAAGTTTTTTAAACACCCAATAAAGAAGACCATTACTCGCTACGTTACGGTTACATTATTGTCGGTGGATTGGCCCTGCGGAATCTCCTAACTGTGTGAATATGACTTTTATTGGAGGTCAAGTTTACAAATGACATTTTTGACAATAACTTCACTATTGTCATTGTGAACATGTAGAGTAGTACCAAACATTAACTTCAATGTCATTTCTAACGAAGTGATTAATGTGTTAACTCTAAAATTGCAGTAAAACGCACAATCAAGTGAGAACTGTACGCCCTATGCTGGGAAGCGACTATAGATAGCTCTGTTTAGAGTTTAATTCCCAGTCTAGGTCATATATTTTCCCCTTGAAATACTATTTAATTCCTATCTTAATTTTTGTAGCCGCTATCGTGTTTATTTGCAACGCCAACGGCGATGGACGGACAGTATTTCGAAAATCACTTTTCGGTTTTTTAAACCCATCAGTCAAAATCAGATGTCGATATTTTTTACGATTACCAAACATATCCTATACTTCATATATTGTGTAATTAAAAATCAGTGTCATTACTTTTTAGACAAATTTATTAACACGTAAGCCAAGGTTATCTCTATAATCACTTCCCCCTCTATGCTGCAGTTTGGATTGACTTAACTGAGAAATGTTTGTAATTCCATGCATGTAATTACACTCTTGATTGCAGTGATCAACCAATCAGGACATGACTTTAAACATTTAAAATCAGAAGTCTTTCTATCTTGTCTTAGCTGTACAGGTGTGTAGGATTTAAATCTTCTTTATAGGAAATGTGTTACAAAACCGAAACAAGACATAAGTTTATGAATAGACTCAATTACGATTTCTATTTATATCTTAGATATAGTTAAAATAAACTGTAAGAACATTGCACAAACTTTCTCACTTGCCAATTTCCAAAACCAATCAAAACTATTCGACTCTAAATATGTCTTACGGTAGTTGTCAATCAAAAAGTGAAAATGACACATGGGGATTTTTTTTTTTTTATGAAAAATATTTGTATATATATATATATATAAAGGGGGCTTAAACTTGCTTTGCTTGTTACATAAACGCACCCTTAGTGTAGGGTCTAAATCATATTTGGTTAAAATTGAGCTTTTAGTTAATGTAGTCAGAGTTCATTTCTATTTTTTTAACAATTAATGCTAAACCATTATATTTTTATACGTGCGACATGTACAGAGTTTTTAGTCATTAATTTTTACAGTTCTGCAGCATTTGAACGAACCGGTATTTGTGGATATTGGTGGGGAACATTTAAATGATGTTGTGTTCCATAAATGAAAATGGCATAACTATGTACATTTTTTGGCTTGTGAATAAATTATTACTGTTATCTTATATAAAATTATTATATTTTTTCAAATGTCACGTTTTATTGAACCGCTCGTTATTTTATTGTTCTTACCACTTCAAATGTACTTTCAACTATATAGTTATAAATAAATAATAAATTTAAAAAATGAGAGGTTGGGTTAAACAAATAAGTTCACGAAACATGATAAACGTATTTTTTTAATGTATTTTGTTGTGTCAAGTATACGCCAAGGTGAAGAGTTTATTAAATTACTTCAACTGTCTGAATGTAATCTTCATTTTGTTAGTTAATTCCGTAAACGAAAACTTTAAGTTTATTACTAAATTACTTAAGTCTTAGCAATCTTGTGTTTAGTATTTATTTATTAATATTTCATTACAGCTGTTTCGGTATAACATATACCATCATCAGATGAAACAACACGTTTACACAACACGTTGAGTGAACAGTTGACCACCACGTTAGAAAGATGTGGCTATATTATCTAAACTTTATTTTATATTATTTTCGACTTGTACTGCAGTACCAAACATTTTATGTTTATTTATTTTTGTGAAATGTGTGTCAGTGTGTTGTGTAAACGTGTTGTTTCATCTGATGATGGTATATATTATACCGAAACAGCTGTAATGAAATATTAATTAATAAATACTAAACACAAGATTGCTAAGACTTAAGTAATTTAGTAATAAACTTATTTTAAAGCATTCATAAGGCAATATGGAATTTATGAAAACTTTAGTTCTAATAGGACCTGGTAGTCCTAAATCGAAAATATATTTTGTTACGTGTTGTATATTATTATAGATCGATCTTTCTTCGACATTTTGATATATAAGTTGGACCTTTCAAAATTATATTTTGTGAGTGAACGCACGATACCTGGGTGACAAATTACAAAACTTGTTCTCCCAGGGGTAGGGTAGGCAATCTGACTACATCTTTCAAATTGTCAATCTGTTAGGTTTACGTAGGTTTTTATGTGAATCTTTTACTTTTTCGAAGCTGCTACACAGGATAGTAGAAAGTCTGGAATATAATTGTTATATCTGCTCCTGGTTGACATACAAAAGCAGAAAGAACGACGCGTCGTTAGAAAGCTCTGGTCTAGGACTATCTACAGGGTGTTTCAAAACTAAAATTAAAATATACATAGTGTTCAGAAATATATAAAATGTGTTTCTCTAAGAATTTTTTAATGTGAGCATAGTAATAATTTTCCATGTTCATTTTCCTCCCCACAGGACGGAAATTTGAGTTACAAAATATTGTACAACTGTTTTATTTTACGAAAATTTTGAGAAATGCAATTGCACGTTCAAAATACAACTGTTAAGCATGTAATGAACTGGAAGTTTGAATATAATTGTTATATCGCCTACTAGATGACATACAAAGGCAGAAAGAACGGCATTGGATATCTTTGGTCTAGGGCTATCTACAGGGTGCTCCGAAACTAAAATTCAAATATACAGAGTGTTCCAAAACTTAAAAACGTATTTTTTTTATGAAGTTTAAAATAAATGTATTAATTACAGTGAGTACATTGTTCCGCCTTTCCCAGTTTTGTTAATCTCACTTTTATTGACGCGTTTCGGATATACTACATTCTCAAAACACTTAATAGTACTAGTAGTGTTTGAGTTTAATCTAGTGGAGTTAAAAATTATTTAAGAAATTTATACGTATTAATATTTTTCTTTGTTTATTTTCCTATCTACAAGACGGAAATTGTAGTTGAAAACGAAATTTAATAACTTGTTTAGTTTTTGAGATATGAAAATTACACATTCAAAATACAACTGTTAACCATTTAGTGGACTGGAAATGTTTATGCAACCCTGGATAGTGATTTGATTACCTCAAGACCCAAAAAAAGACAAACAGTGGATATTACAAAGGGGTAATTGTAAGGATTATTGTAAGATCCATTGAAAGATACCCCCTTCTCAGATCGCTTTTAAATACATTGAGCAGTCATCAGAAGAGAGTGTGTTTTTTGTACATTTTGTGTGTAGGAATAGAAGTTTGTTTATTATTGCTCTCACTTAACTATAAACAATAAAGTAGGGGATTGATTTCTACGTCATCTAAAAGGCGATATAAAAATCAAAACTTTCTATTCACGCTGTATATATATAATGAAAACGAGGCGCCACAATAGTTGTACATTAATGGTGTTAAAGCAATACAAAAAATCACTGATACAATTTTATAAAGATATCGTTATCGGTTTCTGAGTAAAGTTTACCAGAAAATCTAGGCTATACGTGATCCCCTTAAAGATTTTTATGTTTTGATTACAATAAATTTTTCATTTTGAATCAATATTGAGAAAACTTCAGAATTTCCTCTAATCATTTTAATACCAAGCAATCCCGTTGTGAATATTAGTGCTATAATTAATGTACTGCAATAACATTTAACGACATTAGTTGCGCAATAAAACTAAAGGTGATTAAATAACGTCCCTCGCATGACTGCTTGACTTCTCCCTCGTCGAGGTTGCGTGACGCACGCGTCTGCGTTGCCTTTAATCAGTCCTGAGCAGTGAAATCAAAAGCTTAAACGTGATTAATTTTATTAAAAATTTCCTTTTAAATACCCAGTATACGAGGGTCAAGTTTGGTAAACTTTAAAAATTTCAACCTCCGTTTTTGATGGATCTTGAAGTTTCATGTCCTCAGGGAACTGAATACGTCATATCCGTCGTTATCGCCTGTACGTAAGCACGATAGCTCCAACAACAATTAAGATAAGACTTTACATCTTGTATAGAAACGTTTGAAATTTATAAAATCTAATTTTAAATGACAAAATGATGAAATTTTAAACAGTTTTTTTGTTCATATATCGTGTGTTATTTCACCTATTAACATACGAAATTAGATACAAATTTGAAGATTTCAATTCTGCATCTAATGATACCAACGCCACTTCTCTGCTATGATAATGAGCGAAAATTTAATTTCAAACACTGATCTCGCTAGAGGCTTCTGCAAAGATGTAGCTTCGAGGCTAACTACAACTGAAACACTGACCTAAGTAAAGGGAGTGGAGACTATTTAATATAAACACATCTAAGAGGCTCCTTAGGGCTTAGGCGGCGTCAAGAAAGTTGTGATCCCTTTGCTCTACAAATAAAATTTAACATTTCCTAAGAAGTGGATCTTCTTGTATTGTATGTTGTGGATCTTGTTGTGGATCATTGTATGTTGGGGCTGAGTTCATGATGGCATCCATCAATTTGTGTTGAGGGTGTTGTTTGGTAGTTACAGCCAAACATACCACCAATCTTTATAAGATTTAGAAATTAGGTTCTTAGCAACTAGACCCTAAGAGTTATATGTAGTATACAGTAGAGAAAGTTATATAATGGGTTAGAAACTCGATGTAGAGTTCTTGTGGATACAGTATTTGAAGACTAAACTTGCTTCTCTTGTACCATAATCAAATCTTCAGCTTAAATTGTACATTTAACAACTCAGTCTAAAATAATTTTTTACCAATTACTCATGAACTCCAATAGCTTTAACTTGCGATTCTACGGATTTGAATTTGGATCATTAATCTTCACATTTCGCTAAAATTAAAACGAAATTGGAATAACTAATTTTGAGGAATTGCGTAAATTAACAGCCCATAGAATATTTTCTGGTTCTTTATCGATAAATTACGAAACTACATTTTCGGAAAGTTTGTGCTCAATACGTTTTACTTATGTCCTTAGAGGCTACAATTGAGCAAAATCGTAATAGCCGATTTTGATAAAATGGTAGTTTTGAGTTTTTTATGGGCAACCTAACCTAACCTAATCAAACCTAACCAACATACCCCCAAATTTTGAGTTACCGACTAAAATAAAACAAAAAACCCAAGATGTGGCTAAAATATGCCCGCGTACCAAAATTCGATTAAAACCGAACTAGGCTTTTGGGCTATAGAGCACTTCACAAACAAATAGACGGACAGACATAATTCAAAAAAACTACTTTTTAAACAAATCTAACTTGACATATATCCCCTAAATACTCAACATCGATTTTTTTTATCCATCACATAACTTTCTGTATACTATGTAATGTGAGAAAGGAATAGGTTAAGTTAGGTTAAGAAAAAGGAATAGACATTTAATATGGACATTTGTATGGCCCATAATATGCTAGGTATAACATATTTACAAGAGAATCACAGCGGATAGGATGATTTGCGAAATGTTACGAGTGTTAAATGATAGCTCAATTTACTAATCAATCGATTTTACCTACTTAAGTTAGATTACCATTGTCATATTAATCAAACTTCGTTTAATTGAATTTTGTAATTTTACTGTACGATCAAAAAACATCACCGCGTTATGACTTTTTAGTTCTATATTTGTTTTTTGTTTATTTTATGCGTAACTTTGACGCGTACAATGGATCGGTTCTCAGGGTTTTATTTGTTGATAGAGCTACAAAAATAAAATTTCTAAATGAGTGTTTTCTCTACAGTAGGATAGAAACGTCAATTGGTCCCGTAAACGTCCACTTAAGTTAACCACTGTTTATTTATAGTGGGGCGTCCCTCCATCATACCACAGGTTAAAGTTTCTTGTTGTTTAACGTCATCATCGGCTTAGAAAAAAAAGGAAGAAATATAAAATAAAGACCCCTAGTTCTCGATTATTTAATACCATCAGAGTTGAAAAGAACTAGATTTGAATAAGAGGGCATGAAAGAGAGGGATCTAACCAAAAACTACATAAAAAAAGGTGTAGACCCAGCTTAAGTTAATTTTTTTTACGATCACGAAACTTACCCTATATATTTCGTAGACTGAGTAAAAGGAAAAGCAATAATACAAGTTTTGAACTAACTCCAATGTAAACATGCGCATTTAGTTTTAGGTTACCAATCAGGTAAGCAGTGACTAGCATACCAACTCCCAATGTAACGGCTAATTTTTTTTTTTTTAATTTGTAGTAAATATTTAAATTTCAGAGTGAATTCTCACAAACTAACATGCTCTCTGCAATAAATCATAAGCTATAGAAACAAAAAATAATACTGAAGCAAATAGTTTCCTCCCTTGCAAGGTTGACGGGCTTTGAGCTGTGTAATAAATTTCTATGACAAACGCACGCCTGGGCATTCTGGTAATGGATGGGTAATCACTGTCTACGTTAGAGTAAGCTAGCGTTTAATTCAATAGCTTAAATATAATTTATGCACTCTCGCTTGGGTTGATACACATTCCCCAGAGTGGTCATCCAAAAAACCACCTTCCCACACACTTAATTTAGTTATTCTCTTGAATTGCCAAGTGTACTTACATATACGTATAGCTTATATCCGTCTTTGCAATTCTTTCGTTGTGTTTCTCACTGCAGCTGTTTCGCCGATCGATCCGGCATCATCAGATGAAAATTAGATAACATACAACATATACATACACTGGGCAAACACTGGCAATTAAATTAGCTTCTGATGGAGCACCTCAGGTTAATAAAAATAAATGAAAATGACCCATCTTCTTGTTTTGTTCCTGCTGCTTTGAATCAAGTTGAAAGTGACTAGAACTTTAATCTTTTTTCTTGCTCAGTTTAATGGCTTATCTGACATTACTTCAATTGTATGTTTTCATATTATTATTTACTGAGGTTATTGTGTAAAATATTCCATCGGACACAAAATTCAATTTATCTTTTATATTGGTTTTAGGGTTTTTTGTGTTGGTTGTATATTTCATATTCTTCGAGTATGTTGAAGGTTCGACTTTTATTGACTTTGTGCAGTATTGTAAGGTTTGATTCTATGTTGGTATAAGTGTGGTTGCTAGTTGTGATGTGTAATTTTCACCTGATGATGCCGCATTGATCGGGGAAACAGATGTATTGAAAAATACAACGAAACAATAGCAAAGACGGACAAAATGTGTTTATACGCATATGTAATTAAATAGACTGAAACTTTTCATTTAAATTATAATAGTTTCAAATTTTACTAAGACTTTAGTCGATAAGAATAGGTTAGTGGGTTAAGTTATATACTTTCTAAAATACTAAAATAGGTCATTTCCTGGACGGCTCACATCTACCCCCAAATGTCAATAATTCCATCTCCTAGAAAATATCACTATTTACATTAAAACTTTAATGTCATATACTTCTAACATCTAACCTAACTAAACGGAACCTAACCTAACTTCCACCTGCGGACAAACATCACTCCGTACAAGTATCAATACTTCAATGTCACATAGGCCCTACTTTTAACAACTAACCTAACCTACATAATCGAATTGAACGTAACCTAATTCTATCTCCAGGCAAACATCACTTTTACAACTTCAATGTAACACTTCTAACAACTAACCTAACCAAACCGAACCTGAATTCCATCTCCGGGCAGACATCACTTCGTGCAAGTATAATACTTCGAAGTCATATATACCCTACTTCTAACAACTAACATAACCTAACCTAAATTCCATCTCCTGCAAACATTACTTCGTGCAAGTATCAATAATTACATCTGATACAGGCCATACTACTAACAACTAACCTTACCTAACCTAACAGAAACGAACCGAACAGAACCTAACGTAAATTTTATCGCCGGGCAAGCATCACTCCTTACAACTTCAATGTCATGTAATTCTAACAACTAACCGAATCAAACCTGAATGCCATCTCCGGACAAGTATCAATATTTCAATGTCATATATGACCTACTTCTAAAAACTAAACTTAACCTAACCAAATCTAACATAAATTCCATGTCCACGCCAACATCACATCGTGCAAGTATCACAGCTTCAATGATTCCCACTTCTAAAATCTAACTTAACCCAACCTAAATTCCATCTCCATTGTCATATACTTCTAATAACTAATGCAATTTTGACGTAAATAATGAAATATAAATCATTATTATAACGTAATGAATGCAATTAACGACCTCAATTAGTTTACAAAATGGTTATAGTAGGAAACATCAGCCATTAGCTAAGAATTAAGTTTATAGTATGTTTAGGAGCTCAATTGAAAACATATATTCAATAGTCTATATATATCAAACAAACAAAATTGTCGAGTTCAGTTGATTGAGTTTGTAAGCTTTAAAACATGAAACAGTTAAAACCTGATAAAGCTTACTGCACGTCAATCAATTACACAATGACTACCACTAACAGGTCTTAATCACAGATAAATTCGACCTCATAGAGAGAGGGATCATGTCTATTAGGTTGACTATATGTCGCAGTGTAGGAAGCCACCCGTTTCTTTTGGGCACCACAATGAAACAAAAAGTTGTTACAAGATAATACAATTATGAAGATATGTGCAAGGCGCTTTCTACCCGCAATGAATACATAGCTACGAGATTAATAAACTGTTTAAAAACATTGCATTAACCCATAGTAAATAAAATAAGTCCTAAGCCTACTTCACTTGTGACGTAATCGAGCCCTCAGTAAATCGTATCGAATTAAATGACGACGATCAAGATTCATTTTATTTATTTTATTTTATTTTACCAATTTTCCTGTATCGTTATATTTTAACATTTCTCTTCTCATTTTTATAAAAATTGAGCTAAATCGGTAGAATTTATTTTGATAAATTATAAATTTTATAACAGGACTAGGTTTTGGTTTTATACCGATAACTTACAAACTGACATTTTTTAAATATGACGATCAATGTGTTATATTTCGGCCGTTAGTAGCTACATTTGAGCAAAATTAGGTCAAAATCGTTTTAGGCGATTTTCAGAAAATCGTAATTTTGTGTTTTTTCCAGATTTTTTTTAAAACCTCGTTCATTTTGATAGAATGAAACTTTTGAGATCCGGTTTGCGACACTGTGATCTAGTAACAAACACCTTTAATTTGATGTACATATCGATTTATGTTCTCATTTAAGATTTTCTTATGACTCCTGTGGTCGTCACCCATTGGAGTTGGATAGTCAGTGAGCGCATCAAAAGCAAGGTATTTAGATCCAATATGGTTAAACGGAGTTTCAATTTTCTAACTTAAACCATATAAGGGGGAAGAGACTTCAAGCTAACCATGTAGAACCAATACATTGTTATAATTAGGATTGTTCTTTCAGTCTCTGCATGAATACAGACAGGACAAAGTGTGCATGTTTAGAACAGACGTATGATGGACAGGCGCGGTTCATTAAACAGAGTTTTCGTGTTACAATGTCAGAACTAGTGTTCAAGTTTTAAATTAATATCGAACACGAAGACTGATTTAATAATACCAACTCGTAAACACGCAGTCCTGTCAGTTGGAAAAGTGTGATTCTATAGATGAGCTTTATTCAGGATGGATGATATTAAAGTTGTTTAATTAATGTATGTGATTTCAATTGTGCAAATGACAAGATCAATAATAGTCGTGAACCAATCTTCTTGATTTCTATGACAAACTGTTTATAAACATTCGGAGTTTTGTTATTCGTCATTGTAATGACCTTGAATCCATTGCGTACAGCATCATCAAGGTTGGAATGTGTCTGGGATGGAGAAGAAAGAGGGGCGCCCACACTTTGTTGCGTTTACTTTCAGTGGTACAACCCCAATAAAAAAATATAGACCTCAAATGCTTCTGTGTAAACGCGTACCCTACTTTCGTTTCTTTTATCGGTGTAAATAAGAATAAAACGTTTACAAAAGTCTGTCACGAAGTTGTAACCTTAGGAATTAAATGTAGCTAAGCAGTAATTTGTGTACCTAGTTTTCTTGGAATGGGTTGTACCGTCAAGTCAGGCTAGGGAAGCAAGTAGAAGGGAGGACACGCCCCTTACACCAGACACAATCCTAGTCTAAGGCTACTGTACATGAGTAGACGCTATTGCGCTGCGTATATAAGCCGCCGTACGTTATCCGTCCCTCATAACCCGGCAGTAGTCACTTTATTAATGGCAACTATGCAACAGACACTCAATTTGTCTATGGTTTACTGAATTTAAATTAATGTTACAGTGCTACGAAATTTTCGGCGTACTTACGGACAAGATCCATATACAAACAATTATTCGATTTAAGAATCATGTTGATATATATATATATATATATATATATATATATATATATATCAAAGGTAATTTAATTGTTAGTTAATTATTCGATGGTATAATCAGTTTAAAGAAACTGTAATCCCGATGGAGCATTGTTTGGCGTAAACCTTTTTTCATATTGACCTGGGTTAGGTCCCTCTCTTTCATCTTTCTTAACAGGTATCTCTTGACAAACACGTTTTCATTTACGATCATGATATTATTTGTGTTTTCGAGAACTAGGAGGTTTTTATTTTATGCTCATATCTTCCTGTTTGTTATAAGGCCGTGATGAACGATATGTTTTTTACCTTTAAACAACAAGAAAAATAATAAAATATAAAAACTGGAAAATGTTGACAATAATACATCTCCAGATTTACAACAGAGGACCGAATGAAGCGTTTGAGACAGTCATACTTGCGTAACTCTAAAAAGTCTATCACTCGCCACAATTTGAAGCTTAGTATTCAGAACTTGCTTCATTAACGTTTGGTATTCCATTCTTACTCGATTCAGCCCATAATATTAAGCAAGTAGATGTTCTAAACATAACTGAATTTGCTGAGACAATCCCGAATGGAATAAGTAAAAACGATCATTTTTTTTTTAATTATGTTTCATTATGGAAAGTAATGAACAACCTTTCCATTAAAATGGTTATGCTAACACGGGGCTCAGCAACTAAATGCAATTTATCAATATATTCGTTAGTCCACTGAGTTAAACGTGTGGTGTGGTGTGACCGTGTCGTGGGCCTAATATGTGTATCCAATGAGTCGTAGCTACTTGATACAATGTATGATACAATGTCGTCCAATGATACATGTACATTGTACTTGATACAATGTCGTCGTAGCTACAATGTATGTACCACTTGACTGACAAGCCATACAAAGTGATATTTTGACAACGCAATCAACATTCTTATTATATTGTTGTATTTTTGTTTAGTTCCATTGTTGTCACTGTTAGAATAGTTTATTAAATAGTTCTATATATAGGACGTCCCACGAAGAGGTCACTATTTTTTACTTAATATGACGGACATATTAAGTAAAAAAAACTCTACAAAATTGACACTTTGCAGTTATGAAGCATAGATAAGTAATTATGTACCATCGAGTTTCTTTTTTTTATTGGTCAATCAAAACAAAGTGACGGAATAACACTTTAAGTAGGTTTTAACTAAAATGATTTTATTTGTATAACCGTCACTTATTGTTGATTTTCATATAAATGTTTTAAACAAACTCATCCTACTGCTCCTTGATCTACCAATAGAAGGTTTAATATTTCCTACAAGGCCCAAAAAACCGTATTTAGAGGATCTGCTTGTATAATAGAGTTGTGTAAGTAACATGATGACCACATCAACGTATTACATAAGCCACTGAAGACCGAGAGGTTTTTGGCTTTATAAAACAAGGAGCAAAAAATTAATTAATATAAAGAGTGTTCAGAAAATTTTGTGCCAAACTTTACGTTATGGTGATATGGGGCAAAATAAAGAAAGACGTTCCTTATGTGTCCGGATATCCATAATTTTCCATCTGTTGGCTATTTTGTGTTTTTTGAAAAATAATTATATAATTTTAAATAAATAAAATTTCGTGTCAACATTTGGTATACACATCTTTATCAGTATATCAAGAATCAAAACTTTAACTTATAAATTGTCGAAATGATGACTGTTTGAAATTTTTAATGTTGTATATCTCTAAAACTATTAATTTTGCAAAAAAATTAACCCGCCATTTTGAAAATTTATGAGACTTGGTATACTATAATTATACCTGTTGTATAAGATATGTATGTACCAAATTTCGAGTCGAACTTTAAATAATATCAAAGTTGTAATTATTTTTCAAAAAAAAACATAAAATGACCGACAGATGGGAAATTAATTGTTTCCGCACATCTGATTACAAGGACCTTTTTCCTTTATTTTGACCCATATAACCACCGCTTAACTTTGGGACATGTTTTGAATATCATGTATAAATGTACACTAATAAATTAACAAATAAAAAGAATGCTTAGTTTTTTAACAATAACATTAAAATTTAAATTTAATTTAATAAATTCAAAAATATATTCATTTGATTTACAAATGTAAAAACCTCAATGGGAATAACTCCGATGCTTCCAACCAATATAAAATGTGACAATTTCGTATTGACAAATCAAATAATGAAAGTCAGCAAAATGTGTCAGCAGTAAGAAGGGCTGAAGCAAGTTGTGTCACTTCAGGAGAAGAATTGTGACAATTAATGTTTTAAACGTGTAAAATCTGCCTGATCTAGACACCCTTCCTTTTAAAAAGCAAAACCATTTAACATACTGCTCTTAAATAAATACTTTTTACTTTCACACATAAACGTAGGTAAGAGTAAGTTTACCTGATAGATTGATACTTGAACACAAATAGTAGATTCATTAAATTAACGCGTTTCAACTACAAATCGCCATCTTTAGTGATGCACACGCTACAATTACTAAGACAGATAAGTTATCGTAGCTCGTGCATCGCTGAAGATGGCGACTTTGTTGTAGAAACGCGTTTCGAATAAATAAATGTACGATTTGTGAGAATTTGTGTTTCAGTTTTATTCTATTAAGCATAGAGTTTAACAAAGTCAACCTCAATATTGTAAGTTATTTGATGAGTAAATGTCGATTTTGAAGTCCCTTAGGTCCAAAAAAGTGTTTTTGGAATAATGTCTGTCGTATAAATGCACTACATCACAAACGTCTGGACAGATTTTTATAAAATTTAGTATTCGGGTATATTTGGCCATAACTCAGGATTTCTCCTACTCTTCCTCTACAACTGAATATCTGGTTGTGAATAACCTTTAAAAACCCAAACAAAACGTATTGAATGACTATTTTTCAAAAATACTATTTCTTGAGTTTTCAGTTTAAAATAAAAGATGGTTATTAAAAAATACATAAATACTCAAAATCAGCTTTACCGATTTCGTTCAAACTTTACTTAAAAGTGAAGGTTTATGAGTCAAACTCGTGTGAAAAATTGCAAGTAAATAAAATATATTTGTTTAGGAATATTGTTCGATGAACATTAAAAGAAAATGAATCCTGACTGCCTTCATTAAACCAATACGATTTACACTGAGAAAGCTTGTATAACACAACAAAACAATTTAGGTCCATATTAAATATATAAAAACATTTCTCCGCGTTTATTTTTTACTTTTGAATTAATTGCAAACTACCATTTTTTGTAACCATATGTTTTAGTTGATATATATTAAGTTTTTGGAATGGGTGAGTGAGATATTTTTCCCAATGATTTTGCACAATTTATTTCGTAACGTTAACTAATCATGGTTTGCTCAGTTATAAAATGGAGCCTCTAAACCCAGTATCATAATTTTTTGTAGCAAGTTTCGATATGTATTTTCTTCGCCAGTCACGCGGTGGAAGTGTCTCTGGAAGGTAGTGTTAATAGAAAATTGGTTTAAGCAAATTATGTAGAATTAAAAAACAATAATCACAGAACACGTTTCAGAAATTTCAGTTTAATTAAAAATATGTTCGAAGAGTTCGTACCCCATTAGTGGGTTAATTAAAAACACAGAGGAGAAAATATAAACAAGAAACAAAATCATATAGTTTCTTAACTTTGTTACAACTTCCGCCAAAACGTTGTCTTTCCTCGTTGGTCCTTGAATTTGAGAGCTGCCATAATGAGAAAAGATAATTATTTTCCTCCACAACGATCTCATCATATTCATATGAAAATTTGAAAGTTGCCATTCAAAATACAAAGAAATAGTGATGTAGAAAACGTGGAGACATGAATGATCATCGTTGAGTGATAATCGCAACGAGCAAAACCCACCTTTAAGCACTGTCTGATTAGTATTAATCATCACTATTTTATTTAAATTAGATATAAAAGAAATATAACTTGCATAACAATTCTCCATTTGCAATTTAAAAGATAGATACATATTATAAAAGTTCTAATCCACTTTGTATTAAAAATAAATAATAAGATAATGTATTGCTTTCTGCAAGCAAAAGGAAATAAATACATATATGTAAGAAATCAAAAAGACAAATGACTAAACACACTATTTTCTTTAATTTGAAATTTTCTCCATATTTTCTATTGTAATCAACCACATTTTAATATACTTTAAATGAAAGGAATTCACTTCCCACAATTCTGAATCTGCTTTGGCAAAATATTAAATAATGTATACTTTCTATCTGTATAGAATATATTAAATACTTTTAATTTTGCCTTTAGTAAAATAAAAAAATGATTTCTTTCTTTGCAGCATTTTCTCTCTAATGTAATTTTGCACCATAAAATTCTGTTAAAACTTTACAGACATAAAGGTGTCTTAAAGGTAATGTATCCAATGATCTAAAGAGAGAAAGATAAGTCATTTTTGTCTTCTCTGAAATAATACGTATAAAGTGTTATTGAATAATAATGTTTTGTTTAACTCTTTCTCTGTAGCCTGTGTATATATTTCCCTAAAGGAGTTAAGCCATACTGCAATAGTGACTGTACAAGAAAAATAATAATATATTTAAATAATTTTGTTTTCCTTTGGCAAAAATTATTATTATTCTTACACCCGGGTGTCCCACGAACGGGTCGCAATTTTTTAATTAAATGCCGGACATATGGAAGACTCTACAAACTTGACAATTTACAGTTATATTACGTAGATATGTAAAACAAATACCATCGAGTTTCATTTTTTTTATGTTCAATCAAAACAAAATGACGGAATAACGAAAAGTACATGAATATTCTGAATACACGAAATTCCTCGTACAATGCAATACAATTAAAATGTATGTTGCCATCTGTTGAATCTCGATCAGCTGTTGCTTTGTTAACGACAATGAAATAATTTGGTAGTGGTCTTCAATCAGTTTATATGTGATATATAATCTCCAGACAATAAATTTAACAATCGAACAAAAAGTGGACGGTTGTTCTTGGGATATTTCATTTGTTATGAAAAATACTATATAATATTGTCAACTTGTGGCATTTGGACAAGTATTACCATTTCGTAAAATCATATGAACACAGAATATACATTTTTTTCTATATAAACGCTGTCGCGTCAAGTCAGTCGATATAACGGAATAGTCGACAATTTTATTGAATTGTTCAACTTTTTGTGAGAAGGATTTTAGTATACATGAATATGAAAGATTGAAACATTATCTTTACAGTGATATATAATTTATTTCGATAAAATAATATCTACTAGGAGAAAGTTGAATTGAAAAAAAAAAGTAATTTTTAGCGTGTAAAAATAAGTTAAAATTCTTGATTTTGTTTAATTTTTATATAATATAAACTATAACAGATAGAACGATTTGAAAACCACAGATCGAAAGAGAAAGATGTGATCTACAGAACAGTGTTATGTTCTATCTGTTTGACAGAAAAATAGATTTGTGAACATCTGAGAAAGAATGGCGGCATTTTTGCTTACAACCGCATGCCAATGTAAAAAATAACATATAATTACGCCAATGTAACAAATAAGGTACCCTTTGCATGTATGTGCATGTATGCAGGTCTCTATTAAGATTTTAATATTGCCTTAGTGTTTAGCTAATTTGAATTCGTGACTTTTCATTCTGGTTCCATTCCCGTTGCGTGATGCATGCAAGTTTTCTCAGTATAAAGTCCAATGATCAAACGCATTTGCATAATACAATCCCTTTTTATTACAATTGCTTTTTATTAGTATGTTGTAAAAGAAATTATGTGCAAAATAAATCTTAAACCGTTAAGACCTAAAGTAAATTGTGCATAAATATTGCACAAACTTTCTTACACACCCATCTTCGTAATAAATGAAAATTAACCCAATTTCTCATAGAAAAATGTTCAGGTAGTCCTTTAAAAAAAAAAGTGAAAATAAACCATGGCTACCATGTTTACAAAATTATTTATATATTAAAATAGGGCTTAAATTGACTTCATATTTGAATCAAGCTTATAATGACGACAGTATAGGTTCGTTTTGATTTGTCAATTATTACTAAACCGTTGAGAGATACGACGATCAAGGACACTTGGAAGCTGGAATTGAACCAAATTTCAAGAAAAATTGTTATAGCACACACGTTGTCCTTCCGCAAGATTTTGAGAAGAAACGAAGAAAAAATTCACTGTAATCCAAAATAATAATGTTCAGGACTGATTGACATAAAAAATCGCCGGCAATAAAAGCTGAATATATTTGTAACAAATACTTACTAATTTCCTTATTGAACATTTACATTTTATAAACATTATTTTATTACAAAAGCGTATAATATATAAGTAAAACATTTTACTACATAGCAGAAAGAGTGAAAAATTTCTTTTGTTTCATTTTCTCAAAAAAAAAAATCTTTATTTACTTCTAATTAAAATTAAATATAGTTTGGATATTTAATTTTGCAAAATTATTAATAATAACAATTATTAAATATTGTGATATCGATTCTAAAGTTGTTTTTTTAGTTGATAGATCTACTAAAATAAAATTTGCAAAATGTATATTATCTATTCAGTTAGAAACTAACCAACCCTGTCAACTTCCACTCAAGCTTCCACGCCCCCCCCCCCACCATACCACAGGTTGGAAACAACCAAGCTGCACAGATTAAACCTTGTGCCCTGTGCGAGATTCGAACCCACGATCTCAGGTGTCACTTTTGATCAGAGAAGTGACAACTTCAACCACTGAGCTACCAGAACACTTAAAAACAGTTACTTTTATCACAATATCTGAGTAGTAATATTCCTATTCTAGTATAATCAAACAATAAAGTAATATCATAAAGTATAGTAAATACCAGAGAGAGGTTGTATTGTACAGACATTATAGAAAAGGTGGCGACCAATACGTTTTGTTTGGTTTCTTAGAAGTTGAATTGAGAAAAATTGTTATATCTGTCGTCGTCGTCGTCCCTCCTTATAGAAAACCCCTCAAATTTTGAGTTAGCTAAGAAATGAAAACAAGAAATTGCGGACGTGAAGATCTTCATATTGGTCGTATATTTTTATCTAGGAAATCGTTTTTAACGACGCTTAAAATAGAGACTTTAAACTACAATTTAGTGACAATAAAAGTTATAATATTTGACGATATTACCTCAAATTCCCACAAAGTATATCAAAAATGATTCGCGAGCTGCTGTCCTTCCGTCGTCGTTGACGTCTGTTGATAAGCACGATAGCGCCAGCAACAAATAAGATGAACATGTAACTATAGTGTTCTCATATTATTATATAACTCTATTAAAATACAAAAAAGTTTAATTGAAAATTTCAAAATGGTGATAATTTTAAACCGTTTTTATTCATAACTTATGTCATATTCAACTTATAATATACAAACTTAATTTCGAACCTTCCAAAGTAAATGTGATATTTCTATAGTTACTAGTTCCTATAGAGCCGTTTAACGACATGAGGCCACAGAGTGGAGTCTTTCGAGGTCCGATATGGGCGAGACACTGAGACTCTTTATGATATACACAACTACAAGACCCGTTAAGCTTAGCCAACGTAAAGAAAGTAATGCGAAAACCTGTCCAATAATTATTTTAAACAAACTTAGCCTATTAAGACCCCTTTAGCTACCAATACAATTTAAAATTTCATACGAGAACCAAGAAACCAATTTTTAGGCATTACATTCAAAGGATGCTAGTATTGCATTGTGTACCGTGTGTTAAATAAGTCCCGGGACGGCTTAATATTTTTTAAACCATTACATATAGAGCTACAAAGCTTTGCACATTGTTAATGGACACCAAAACCTATTTTAGTACGTATTCAGTGGAACGCTACCTTTCCAGAGGGACGGCCGACAAGGAGTAAATAGGAAATATTAAATAAGAGCATAGGTAGAGTTGTACATCGAATTAAAGGCCTTTAAGAGTAGTACACAATGGCGCAAACCTGACCTCTAAAGGTTCAACTTAGCTAAAATAACCTGGGTTTAAAGTTCATATTAAATCAAACAAGGTAAATGGATTAACCATGATAGGCCTAAAAGAGAAAGTTGTGTGTGACTGATAGTGGGTATTCCCGTTCGCAGTAAACATACTGCTTTAGGTAGTATCAACCGAGGCTTACATTTAAGATTTCCTTTTGAATCCCCCCCCCATTGGAGATAAAGAGCCAATTTGCAGTCTAAAAATATATTTTTAAGCCATATATTGGTTTCCAAACTTTTCATTTCATAACCTCTACCTAGTAAACATGATTAAGCTGTTTTCAACATACCTGAAGTTGTAGCTAATATGAACTATTTTAGCTAGAGGATAAACCTTTTGAGGTCGGGCTTTCAGCATTGTGTTCTACTCATAAAGACATTTAATTCAATGTACAACTCGACCTATGCTCTCATTTAGGATTTCCTACTTACTCCTTGTGGGCCGTCCCGCTCGAAAGGTAGCGGTCCACTGAATACGTATTAAAATAGGTTTTGGTGTCCATTAACAATATGCAAAGCTTTGTAGCTATATCTGTAATGGTTAAAAAAATATTAAGCCGTCCCGGGACTTATTTAACACGCGGTATATTGTATGGGTTGAGTAAGAACCATGGTGGACCCATCAATGTGTTGTTATGAGAAAGTTAATGTAATATTTGTACACTATTTATTAAAACACAGTCAGAATATTGTTATTTTTGTTATAATATAAGCTGTTCATATAAACGTGCTTTCCGACAGTTGATATTGAAATTTCTTTTTATTTACGTCTCTATTCCGTCGCCCCAAGTTGCTAGGTTAGTATTCCCAAAGTATTAAGTTTTTGTAATAAATGACTTTAACTTCACCGCTATAAAACGCAATAAAAGCCGTCAGTAAAATTTAACGTTTTTATAGTCTTAGAATAAAAACGCAAGACCATTTATGTATCACTCACTAATAATTTTTTATTTTACTATAAAATAAGATAGATTGCACATGCATGACAAAAACAATGTCTATAAAAAAAGTTGTTTAAAGAACTACATATTGGTTAACATATAATTATAGATATAATTTATTTCCCATAACATTTTTGCAAAACTAGATGGTTCTGGTAAAAAACAGGTTATCAATCCAAATTACATAATTAATTACAACATTTACAAATCATTTTAATTACTTATTACACTAATCACAAACTTACAAGCGAAATAAAATGCAATATTTCAATATCTATTCTAATCTAGAACAAACATGTCAGTATGGAAAAACAATTTCAATTTCTTTTTTTCTTCAAGATCCTATTTATCAACAAAAATGAAGAAAAAACTCCTAGAAGTTAGAAATTATCAACCAGATATTCTTGAACCGAGTAAAACGCTCTTTGTGTTAAAGTCATTTTAATAGGTTTTTAATTCTTTTTCATTTGAATTTTCAATCTATTATAGGCAGTTTATTAAACAATTTTACCGTAACAAGGTGTTTTTTTTTTTTAAAGATAGAGAGAAAGCCGATGTTTTGGGTAGTTTAAATAACTACTTCGGGTTGAATATGAATGGAAGCTTTGCTTTTCAAGAAGATATTTCATTTGGTTTTTTACTAGCAACATACATATGAAAAGGCTTGGGACAGTCATCAATTTTAAATCGACGAATAAATTCTTACAAAAACTTTTGAACTTAATAAAGGTCATAAGCCGAATATATCTTTTTTGTACCTTAAAAATATCTGCAATGTCTAATGTCATTCCCCAAACCTGTATCGTATTGAATATTAGAGAAAAACAAAGCATAATAAACAAGTTTCTGTACTTCAAGACTGGTATCTCTAAGCATATGCATTTGATAATAAAGGGAGTAAAGTAGATTTGTTAATTTTTGTATGCATGTGCTCCAAGAGAGATCTTATCTATTACAATTCCTAGAAATGTTGCACGTGATTGTACAATTTGCTTACCACCTAAAGACAATATATTTCAAATTTATTTTGACTTTGTTATGGTTTAACCTGTATTAACCTACAGGACCTTACACATTTTTTGAACAATACGTTATTTAGGTTATATTTCAAATATTTTAACTCAAAATTTGTCATATTGTAAATCTTTATAAGAAGCGTTAATAGGTTTGTTTCTATAGAATATAACTATTATATGTGACAATTCACAAGTGTATTTTAGTGAAAATGTATTATTAATTACTTATCGTAAATATTTTTAAAAAAATCAATGGTGAACTCATTCTTATTATATCAGTGTTCGAACACTACTAACCATCTAAAAAACATTTAAATGACTTTTTAATAATGAAATTATCATTCCAAGCAAAACAGCGTGTAATATTTCACGTCAGATGTAGTATTTTACAACCTGTTAAAGCTACATTCCGTATTAGAATACAAAACTCAAGCTTGCTTTAGTTCTTCTTGCCGTGCAATTTTAATAAGGGATTTATCTTGGTAAGGGTGGAATTGTGCTCCCTTGCTTCCCAGATTGAGACATTTAATAATATCTAATTCACCTCTCGTCATTGGATCATAGTATTTTCGTAGAAATTTGTGAGGAGCTTAGTGAGAATGAAGCGAAGAGAAGTTGTGTTTTAACTCAACTCTTTGTCATTTCTTCTTTTTGTATATTTGTGTTTGTTTTGCAACCTCTTTAGTTTAGAAATAAGGTTCATTGAAAATAGAACTAGAGGTTTTTTCCAACGATATAGGTGGCAAGGTTTGTTAAACGTCAGCCACTAAAACCTGTAAACTACACGGTTCCACGACATGACCGCGAATTTTGGTACAGAATGTTTTCCTTGTTGTTGAGAGGTATAACATATCTCGGTCATCAAACCCTTTTAAAACGAGGATGAAAAGAACATATAATAATAACCACCTAGACCTCAAATACTTTATAAAAATAAAGTTCATACATTCTTAATAAAGTTCGTATTAAATGTTCTAATACCTAGGTCGAGTTTGGTATCATATTTCATAACTTTTTTATTAGATTTCAAATATACTTTTAAACATGTTAAATTAATATTCTGTTAAGAAAGTGTACCTTTGTATAAACACAGACAGTAGGTGACTCATAGCTTAGGCAGCGGACAGCTCAGACTGACGCGGCGAGGGATTATAAGGGTGGCCTCAGGTAGTCCCGGGTGCAACCGCCAACCTGAACTTGACAGAGTATAATAAGGGGCTTATAGACGAGGAGAGTATTCGCTACTAATGATAGACGCGAGTATTCGCCGCTAGTAACTCGCCTTCTACTATCCCTGTCTAAACAGCTACTTGCCTTTGGGGTGGCGAATAGTCACTCGCGGCGAATAAAGTTAAACGTGTTCAATTTTAGTCGCCACTACCGTGCGAGTACAGACCACGTGACCCATTCGCCGTTAGTACTCTCCCTGTCTAGACAGGCACTCACCCTCTCTCGCCAGTATGTAGCGAGCAGTCTGCTGTGTTATTTGATTTGTGATAGTCCAAGTTTGAGAGTTGTGTGAATACTAACTAGGGCCAATTATGGAAGTTTCTAATGATAAAAAACCATCTCCTAAGTGGTCTAGTGATGACATTACTAGGTTTTTGGGTGTATTTCATCATTTTGAATTGTTGTGGAACACTAAGCATCCTGAATACGTGAACAAAAATAAGAGAGAAATGGCTATGAACAAACTGTTTGTGGAACTGATTGAGCATGGTTTAATTTAATAGCGCAGATGGATTTTTGAGAGATGCCACAATCACAAGACCGTCTACTTCTAACTTGGTAAGTGAAAACTTGATTGGAACTATTTTTTATTTGTATTAATACACAATACAAATTACCCTAAAGATACATGTAATTTTTCAAGGGTCTATGTTTGGATAAAATAAAGCAAAGGTTATTCTTATAAAACTACTTTTATCCATGAAATTTGTGTAGGGTTACATTTGTTTCTTTTACTGTGCATTTATAATGTGCTGTGAATTATTCAGCTCCAACTGCTTTCAACTGCCAAGGCACACTTCCATGTCCCTCGAAGAAGGAGGCAAGAGCCTCGCGTTTCAAAGATGCACGTTTTGAATAGTTTTTCGACAGATTTGCATTTCTTAGTGATGGTAGGTTTATACCAGCAGACCTCCAAGAACCTGGTTCAACTATACCAGTATCTTGGTTTTCATAGTCTATGCACCCTTTCTCAAAGTATGTAGAGGGGGATGTTACTCTGAGCCAGTTGTGAAGACTGCATGCACATTGGATTATTAAGTCAACTTTGGCTAAATAAACTTCTATGGGTTTGTTAAAAATCCTAAATCTAGTTGCAAGAATCCCAAATGCATTTTCAACGACTCTACGAGCCCTAGATAAGCGATAGTTAAAAATTCGTTCAGTCAAGGTCAAGTTCCTTCTAGTAAAAGGTTTCAAGATATCAGTTCTGAGTGGAAATGCGTCATCACTGATAATAAGAGATTCCTCCGGCCAGTTCAAAAGATTTTTTTCCATAGCAACCTTCAATGTAGACACTCTAAATACTGTGCTGTCATTAGCTCTCCCATTAGTACCAACGTCAATGAATAAAAACTTGCAATCAGCATCTACTAGAGCAAGTAAAATAACACTGTACCCTCCCTTGTAGTTGTAAAACTCTGAGCAGCTGTCAGGTGGGCGTTTTATTAATATATGCTTGCCGTCCAAAGCACCACAGCACATGGGAAAATTCCATTTTACAGAAAAACTTTTTTGGATATTAGACCACTCTTCTTTTCTTTTGGAAACCTGAAAAGAAATGTAACAATTACAAAGTTGCATTGATATTCTATTTACAGGAACAGCACATTGTAATTCAGCTAATCATAGAATAAAACTGATAATATTGGTTTCTGTTTCAGAATATCTTCAATAATGTATGTGGAGCACCTGAAGAAAACGTCAAAACTGTGTCTGTTACCAGTGATCAAAACTTTAATTCAGAAGTAGCTCAATCTCCAGGAGCAACTGGAAAGATTCAAGAAGAAACTCCGATTCTTGATGTCCAGCCATCCACATCAAACAACAAAAAGCGACGCTATGGGAAATTCGCAAAAGTCCAGGATGCCATATCTAAACTCCAAAAAATAAGTGAAACTCGTCCCAAGCCGCCAGTCACCCGTGAACCAGATGAGTATGACGCATTTGCTACTCACGTAGCTAGACAATTAAGGAGTCTACCCATTCGTAGTTTTGTAATCCTACAAGATAAGATTCAATCCCTAATAACTCAAGAGCGGTTGAATAACTTAACAGCAACACCGTCTTCTTCATGCACGTACTTGTCAGAGTCATCTATTGTGGGATCTGTACATGGAGAATCGTTTGATGAAGAAACAAACAGTTTGGATAATAGCATTCCATCATTTACAAATTACTTTAATTTGTAATTGAAAAACCATTGGTTTTTGTAAATGTATAATTGACTACACAATACATGCATATATAAAATACTATGTGTTTTACTTTATACCAATTTTTGTTTTACTTTTAACTATAAGTACAAAAATAGATCATATAGGTATATACAGAATATTATAAACCAAACCTAACCATACCTGCCTAAAACGGACCCTTTCTAAAAAGGAAACCTCGGTAAACGGCAGTGTAAAACATCGCGGCAGTGTACTTTAAAAGAAATGCTCGGACAAAAAACATAATAACATTAAAAATATTCAAACTATCACTTACCTTAATATAATCACCAGGGACAGAAATAATGGCTTGTCAGACTTCTGGAAGGAAAGAAGATATAGTGCTTGGTGGTATACGAAATAATAACGCCAAGACTGATAACTGTCACCACTAGCAAGAAATCTAAGAGTAACTTCAAGTTTCACTCTGGCTGGAATAGCATTTCTCATCGGGGTATCCAATTTCGAGATGTGTGGTTCCACCATACTGAGCAATTCATTAAACTTGTCTATACTCATTCTCATGTGCTTTTTGTATTCGAGAGGATCTTCAGCTGCCAACTCACGAAAGAGAGTTTATGAGGCTCCCAATGTATCCCTTTTCCCAACCCAACCCTTTACCCAAACTCTACTTCTATTTAACACTTCCTGCAACTCCTCACTTAAACACAATGCCACCTCATTTATAGCTTCATCGAAAGCTTTGTCAAACTCATCTTCCGACATTTTACTGGTGCAGTTGAATAAACTTCTACACAAAAACGCCAGGCTAGTAGCTGCTAAATGTAGCGGCGAATACTAGCTTTGTGTGTATGGCTACTAGCGGCGAATACTCGCGTCTATCATTAGAAGCGAATACTCTCCTCGTCTATAAGCCCCTTCGCAAAATAGCGTCAGGGTCGGAAGAGAACAACAGTTTGATGAATGATGTGTATCTAAACCAAGACTACATAAAAAATGCCAGGATCTCTAGCGATTGCCAAACCCGTACTCACTAAAGTAAGCCTCTGACAGCCGGTTTATGGAACAATCATTAAGTTATTTAATCCATCATTAAAATTAATCTTTCAATAAGTCATCAATTTCAGTTTCTAGAACATTCATTAACTGCTAATGAACATTAAACTCTCATTAATTTAAAATCCTAATATCAGCCAATTAATTATTTAATTGTAGATTAAAGTTTGATTCATGACTTTTTGTTGCTTTAATCATTTATACGTTGGAATTATATTAACAATGAATAAATGCTAAAACTGTTTTATAATTGAACTGTCTGAGACAAATACATGGACTTCAGACGCATTTAATGTAACTCACAAAGTCTTGCAAGATCAAAATAAAGAAAGAATATTTGCATGACTTCAATGGGTTTGTCGAGCAAAAGAATTATTGTACTCTTTGATTTTGTGACAAGAGGATATTACAAATTCTAATTCTGATATCGTGATAAAGAAAAATGGCTTCTATTTGGCCGTTGAACAACTTTTAATTATCAAAATCCCTTTGATGTGTGAATAATAAAATACATTTGCCTCGTTAGATATTCTTTTATTTAAACAAATGTAACTCGTTTCAAACAAAACTTCATTGTTTGTATCTTTTATTAACCGTGGAATTATGATACTAATTGAATCATGAATTAATCAAAAGGTTAATTATTTTAATTGAAAAACGAAACCACTTTAATATTTTCCGAAGTAGAGACTGGTTTTGAATTAATTTATCGGCCGAAGTGAAATTGTAAACAGTTGTTTTATGGGCTTTTTATATTGTTGAGTGTGTTTTATTATTTTTATTACTAGAAAACAAAATTATTTTATCCAAAAACTCTATGTGAAAAGACAATAAAATGAAAACTCGTTATAGACAAAGTTATGTGATCAGTCAAAAATCGGTGTCGAATTTTTCACGGAATATCATGTTTAATGTCTTCCGGGTTTAAAAGAGTAGTTTTGTAAATTATGTCCGTCTGTTATTTGTCAATCTTGCTGACGTCTGTGTGATGCTTTACAATCAAAACGAGCAACCAATTTTGGGTATATTTTGACTATATCTCGAGACAGTTTTTTAACTTTATCAGTAACTCGAAATTACGGGATACAACTAATAAAACAATATACATAATTCCGATTTTCACAACATCAGCTACAACAACTTTTGCTAAAATGTATCTCCTAAGTAACTAAAAAAATCTTTCTGAACGCACTTATCCCAATATCCCGCTTTGTGAGTTAACTGTATAAACCAAAAAACCGGCCATGTTGTAAAATATGTAATAACTCAAAATCGGCTCTACAGATTTCGTTCAAATTTTAATTAAACTCAAACTCACTGGATTTACACCTTTTCATACATTCTTGAGTTAAATTCCTTTCTTTGCTATTTCCTATCTGGATTCTCTTTTGTAATTCTTGTTCTCTTTCAACCTTAAGTCTATTTAGAGTATTTGAATGATAGCAGTTTTTATGTTCTTTTCTTACTATTTTATGATACTAAATAGTCACATTGCCGGTTTGTGTCGCCTTTGATTGCATTCCAGATCTCAACCAAGCGGCAGCTTGAAACTCTAATCTTCTTACGCACTAATAGCGCAACGTGTAGTGTGTTCTTTGCAAGCTGATGGTAGAAAAGTTATGTCGTAATTGTAAAGCTTCGTAGTGTGTTGGGCATAAACAGCTGGACGGGACGGTTATGCGGGGGGGAAAAAGCGCACAGCGAATAAAGCGCACAAGGGCCAATGTGACAGTTTAGGGTAGGGGTTACGTTACCAGGAATGAATACTTGGAGCTAATTGGAGGTCTCCTTCAGATTTCTCCTGACCATCCACCATAGTTCTTCACTTCAGGTGTGTCATCGCCTAACCTAACCTAACCTAACGTAACTCGCTTCTTTGACTACTTCGTCGAACAATGGCTGCATAATGACGAAATTCCTATTGAATTGTGGAATTGCTATGCTAGGCGACACAGGACTACGAACGCTGTGGAAGGTTGGCACAACAAAATCAACAATCTTCTTGGACGAACCAATCCCAAAATCAGAGATGTCATACTTTGTTTAAAGAGTGAAGCGAAGGAATCTTCTTGTATGTACATGAGGTAGAACTGAATTTAGCTGGGGAAAAGAGGAAGAAAACTTACTTCGAGTTAGATAAGAAACTGGAAATAACTGTGAAGAAGAAAAAATGGCAACATCAAAGCGTGTTTAAAGACAGTTTCATATCTACAAAAACTTGGCTAAACCTTCTGTCAAGAACTGTCAAGATTTAAAACAAGCCTAAGTACACTTTAAATCTGTAAATATATTTAAAAAGTTACCATTGACAAAGCTACACTTTTGCTAATTTTGAATAAGCCTAATTATACTCATAGGACTGTAAATATATTTAAAAAGCTAACATTGACGAAGCTATACTCATGGTGATTTTAAACACGCCTAAATGATTTAAAACTATTCAGTATTTAATCATTTAGTCAGTCCAAATCCTGGATAAAGTGTGATGGGAATCAGAAACTAATTAATTCAACTTTTATTTTCTGTGTAACATTCATTATTTCTAAGAAGATAGGGGCTGGATTCCTTTTGTAACTCCAAAAGGGTTAACTGTGCGCTTTCTTCGCAGTGCGCTTTTTTCGCTGTGCGCTTTTTTCGCGACACCGACGGGACTGGCATGAAGTCCCACGAATTAATTTACTTAATTTACGTTTCCCATTTTCCCAAGATTAATATATTGGGCTGAATTCGGGAAATAGCGTTCCGGCGTGATCACTGTAAGGCCAAATAATGTGTCGCGCCGCGGAAATTGAGGTTAAAGTCTCGCTCACCCATATTTCAGTTAGTGTGCAATTCCTTTAAATAATTCAATGTAAGTGGTCCTTTATAATTAACTCATTAAGAGTTGCTTACGTTGATTGGTGGTTGGTCTATGTATAGGGGATGGGGAAAGTACGACCTTATGGAATGGGGAACCACGAATTCCTATCTTAGGTTAACCTAACTGTAATCACAGTATAGAACAATTAGTTTCACCCCAAATAAGCGTTCTTTTACGCCTTTAAAGTTGAATCTTTTAATATGCAATGCTTTAAATTTGCTTATGTGACTTCATGTGTTTTCAAATTAAAATAGCAGTTATTTATGATCCAATATGCACAGTGCCGCAGGTTTGCCAACTACTACATTCAACGTTTATTTCTGGATAATGTAATTTATAAGGAATTTTCTTTATTAAACATGCTTTTGAATTTTAATACAAAATGGTGCAAAAATGTTGCACAAACTTTCTCGCTCACACATCCCCAAAACCAATTAAAAACAAATCAAAACTAATCATTACCAAATATGTCAATTCAGTAGTTGTCGATCAAAAAGTGAAAATAAACAATAAGGCCTACTTTTAAAAAAATTTATATATTTAAAAGCATGTTTTGCTTGTGACATAAACGCGTCATCTGCTGAAGTAGTATTTAATTGAAATCAAGCTTTTATTGATTTCGGTTAAGTTTTATTTTTGTAATTTGCCAATTATTTTACTTCCAATTTTGGACAAAGGGTTTTATCGTTAATTTTTACATTAACAAATTTGAACAACACTTCAACTTACAGATAACTCAAGAATAGGCATTTTTGGAGAAATGGCTACCAATACATTTTGTTTTCTTAGTGGTTGCACTTGAGTAAAATTATATAAAAATCGTTAGAGTAGAATTTGAGAAAACCTTTTTTAATGTTTTATTCTTAAGAGAATTACGCTCAAATTCTGAATTAGCCCTATCAAAAATATGGTAAAAAAAAAATACAAATTGAATGTAAAGCCTGCACACACAACACACCGAAGCTACAAGGAGAGGCATCATCCTCCAAATTACTATTTTGAACTCACGAGACTTTAAAGTAAATTATCTAGTACTATTTCATATGTCATTACATCGCGTTTACCAATTGCAGATTTCTTGGTACCTCGTGCAAACATTATATGTGTCGTTTAAACCGTAACAAGTTAATATCTCAAAAAACGCAAAGCTTTCAAAAAAACTCTTTAGACTGTGGCTATTTATTAATTTTTAAACTACGCTAAAAATATAATTTTGGTAATCCCTAATTTTTAATATATTAACACATATACTTTAGAATTCCTGACATTTAAGAATTTGTTTCTAAATAAAAATTAATTTAGACGAAAATTGTAAAAAAGTAAAAAAGTTTATTTTTACCTGATAACAATTTAGAAAGTAATTTTGGTACTGTCTCAAAGTTAGATATAAAATTTAATCGATAAAATATATATAGCCCCATTTTTGCTACATTAGGCAAAAACATTTATAAAAACCAGAGTTAAATTTATTAAGGTTAAAAAGCTTAAAATTTCTGTATAAAAATGAAAACTATCAGCAGTTACATTGTTGCTTTTACAATGCTACCAATTCTGTCCTATTAGGTTTTATTTTCTATCATGTTATAAGTTGCACAGAGCACGTTATGTGATGGGTCAAATATGAACGTCTAATTCTGGTTTGAGGTCTCCTGAGTTTAAGTGGTTTTTGGAATAATGTCTGTCTGTCGTCTATTGTATGTGCAGTGTTCTACAGACAAACGCGTGGACCGATTTCAATCAAATTTGGTAGGTGAGTATATTTTGACCATATATCGCTAGTTTTTGAATTTTTTCGGTTGCTCAAAATTTATAATTAGATGCTACAAGAAATACAAAATTAAGACTTTCTCAAAATCGGCCTTAACAGTTTTGAGCAAATTTGTGTATTCTAAGGACACAAACAAAACGTATAGTTCAGAATTTTTCCAAAAAATGCTGGTTACTCGCTAAAAACCAAAAGTGACACTTCAAATTTTAATAAAACTTGAAGATTCCAAACTTATGTGAAAAATCACAAATAAACCAATAATATGGCTAAGGAATAATTTACAAAGGAACAAGAAATGAACGTTGACTACCGACAAAGCATCAAATCAAATACGATTTATCTTGAGAATATTTTTATAGCACTAGTTTAAGCCCTTATTTTACTATATAAATATTTTTTCAAAGGCGGTGCCCATTGTTCATTATCAATTTTTAGTTTACAACTACCAAACCGCCATTAGTTATGGTTTGTTTAACTTACTTTTCGGGATGGTTGAGGAGAAAGTTTGTGCAATGTTTTTACAGCATTTCTTTGACAATTTAATATTCATTAACATGCAGTTACTTGAGGAAACTTTCATATCCCCAATCCGTACTTCCTAGAAATCCAAGAACGGATTATTGCCTGTGACGAAGGTTAATTGATAAAGTTTAGCGACTCCCCTTATCCCGTAATTAGTAAATGAGATTTCACGAACAAATCTACCGACTTCACATCGTTTTAACCTAAATTTCTTGTATTTTTGCTTTACTTCAGGTTTTATGATTTCATTGAAGAAATACTTAATATGTATACGTAACTTTTCTTTCCTTTAAAATTCTCATCAAAACACTTTTTCACTCAGATCTAGGATTTTTTATTTTTAAATAAGCTACAGATATAATAAAATCTGTAATACGTAAGTAAAAACTGTTAACGGAGTAAAAAATAATGACTTCTGACACAAATATAATAACAGAAAGATACAAGAATCCAGTTATAGTTCCATATAAAATAAAAGTAGTAGATGTAAAATTAAAAACGATTAAATAAAAAAAAATAAAAAACAGTCAAAAGTATTAAAGGAACTTCAACAATATCTTTTTCAAATTTAACATTGTAGCCAACGGATTAGTAAATTTGTGAATAAGTAAATGAATTACCTTATCGGTAGGTCAACTAATCCTTCCGTTGATTTACAGATGACTGCAGTTTCGGGCTTCGTGAGTCCATCTTCAGATCGTATAAAGTATTTAGTTTATATTAAATCGTTCCATATGGAGCTTGTCAATAGAATATACACAGTACACACATAATAACACAAAACATGGCATGACACTATTAAGCACATTTAATGTTTATACGATCACAAAGTGAAAATAATTATATATCGGTCGGTATGTATTCCCTGGCGAATCGATCGTGACTGGATATTTAATCTTATTTCGTTATCTGACTTTGAATAAACTAAGTGAAGATGGACTCACGAAGCCCGAAACTGCAGTAATCTCTAAATCAACGGAAGGATTAGTTGACGTACCGATAAGGTAATTCATTTAAATATTCATAATATCTTTTTATTTACGAAATCTATACTTCACAAGATGTATCTTGAAATTTTTAATAGAGAAAAAGTAAGCGAAATAAGAAATTTTAATTTCCGCATGTAAGGAAAATTTAGAAATAATTGTGAACAATTATAGGCAAGGGTTGTTTAACATGGATGAATAATAATTTTAGAGTAAAAATGTATAATAATTTTATTCTGTCAAATGACAAATCTAGGTGTAAATAAAAACTCTTGGAAAACATTAATTACCTAGATAAAAGATTAAAAGAGGCATTTAATTAAACGCTACAAATTATACTTATGTTTAACAAAGATTTCAGAGTTACACAAGAATTCTTTCCGATAAAAGATTGTCTAAAGGTAAAAAAGAATAACATAAACCATTTCGAAAATGCTCCATTTGATTCTGTTCCATTATCCCTAATGTGGGGGGAAATTAACTAATAATTTACAAAAAAGTTGTGTTCTTTTTAAGAATTTGCTATTGTATGTCTATTGGGGAAATAAAAACAACAAAATTACCAGAGAAACAGGTTAAATTAGCAAAAGAAGAAAAAAAGAGACTTATACAGTTCGTAATTTCCGCTCTTAGTTTTAATCTTTTACCAGTTAATTACACAGAAGTTAAAAAAGATGAGAAAAATAAGAATGTCGTAAATGGAGACCAAAAATGTTTTATAAAAGAAGAAGATTTATTTTTTACAATTCCTAAAGAGCCTAATATAGAGAAATTAGGATTAATAAAAACAGAAAATACCATACCCTTTGTTTCTTGAAAAAGGATACAAGTAGTCTCCTTTTACAATTAAAGAAATACAATAAATTAGTATATTCTGTAATCATTATTAAATACGAGGTGGTGAAAAGTCCCGGAACGGGTTAATAATTTTTTAACCGTTACAGATAGAAATATATAACTTGGTACACTGTTACTGGGAATAAAACACTATTTTACCACAATTTCAATGAGCCGCTACCACTTCGGGGGGACGGCCCACAAGGAGTCAGAAGAAAATCTTAAATGAGAGCATAGGTTGAGTTGTACATCAAATTAAAGGTCTAATTTAGTAGAATACAATGCCGCAAATCCGACTTCAAAAGGTTCACCCTAAACAAAATGGCGGCGTTTTAAACTTTATGAAAGTTACTATGGCGTTGAGTGTTAAAGATACAGTAGGTGGAAAATGTTTACTCGGTACAGGTTTCAAAACAAACGCCCAAAAATTTCCGGCTCTGTTGTCCGTTTGAAGTCGGATTTGTGTCATTGTACTCTACTAATAAAGACCTTTAATTTGATGTACAACTCAACCTATGCTCTCATTTAAGATTTTCTTCCGACTCCTTGTGGGCCGTCCCCCATTAGATGTTAAGGGTCAAGTTGAACTCTAAAGATAGCTTTATATCTCCAACACTGATTTCTGGGCGTTTGTTTTGAAACCTGAACCGAGTAAACATTTTACAGTTATCTTTAACACTCAACGCCATAGTAACTTTCATAAATTTTAAAACGCCGCCATTTTGTTTAAGGTGAACCTTTTGAAGTCGTATTTGCGGTTTTGTATTCTACTAAATTAGACCTTTAATTTGATGTACAACTCAACCTATGCTCTCATTTAAGATTTTCTTCTGACTCCTTGTGGGCCGTCCCCCCGAAGTGGTAGCGGCTCATTGAAATTGTGGTAAAATAGTGTTTTATGCCCAGTAACAGTGTACCAAGTTATATAGTTCCATCTGTAACGGTTAAAAAAATATTAACCCGTTCCGGGACTTTTCACCACCCCTGTATATTGCTGTTTTTATAAAGTGTTACTTTACTGAAGGGATTGGTAAAATATTAGGATTTTAATAGATTAAAATTACTTTCTTGAAATAGGTTAAAAAATTAAGAAACTAATTACTTTATTGAAGAAATTGTTTAAAAGATCAGGGTTTAAAAAATTGTACTCTCTTTTTGGGGCAACTGCAATATATTATATATTACCATTGCAGATGTAAGCAAAGTTAGTCTTAGTGTGCAATGACCGTAATACATAGACTCTGGTTTGAATGTCCCGGGTCTTGTTTAATATCAATGCAAATGTAAACACATCCGAACTTTGATGGGATAGCAGATCTGTAAACAAGGTTCATTTCTAGATCTAAACCAGAATACGCGTTACAAGGAGTGATTCGAATTTGCACGACAGTATTTCGAAAGTTGGTTTTAGAGTTAAAAATTAGTAAAACGTTTATATAAACATAAGTCCGGAGATGTTTCGTTTTCTCTGTCAACAATTTTGTGTTTTTACAATAAAATGTCTCTAGACGTAGGCTATATAAGCATGAGTGAAGGATTATTTATGTAGCTTTTTATCAATTTACCAGCAAAACTTTATTTTGTACAGTTTCAAAATAGCGGACGTTTAGAACATCTCGAAAACCATTAACTTTACATAATATTTACCAACAACAAAAGATTTACATCTTTTAACGAAAAACATATTATTATTTTTTAATAATAATTATTATTATTATTATGAGAGTTTCATCGCAAAAGAATAGCCAGGGTGCAGCGCAAAGCTGCTCTTAGAGTATGCAGTGCTTATCGTTCTGTATCAGAACCGGCAGTACTAGCCATTACAGGAACTATCCCAGTGGATCTGCTAGCACTGGAACGAAAGGCTATTTACGAGAGAACACGTAACGCTGAAAGAGCCGGTGAAGTCATCAGCAGAGTAAGGATCGCGGACGAAGAAAGGGCTGTGACCATGGACCGGTGGCAACAAAGTTATGATGCGGATTGCCGAGGCAGATGGACTGCGCGCCTTTTACCAAATAATGTGAAAGGTTGGATAGAGAGGAGTCATGGGGAGGTAAACTATTATCTGACCCAACTGCTGTCCGGACACGGTTACTTCCGTTCCTACCTGTTCAAACAAGGAAATGTAGAAAGCTCTATTTGTCTCGCTTGCGGACAAGCTGTAGACAATGCAGAACACACATTGTACATATGCAGCCAATGGAGCCTACAAAGAGGAGTACTGAGAGAAAAGATCGGAGAATTCACCCCCGAAAACACGGTAGAGCTTATGCTGAAGAAGGAGGATACAGTAACTGGGACGCCGTAGTTAAGTATGTGGAGACGATTTTACGGGCGAAGAAACAGAACGGTCTGGTCGACGACCAAAACACGTGAAGCAACAGCAGCATTAGCAGAACAGAGCAAACGCCAATCTGGCGAAGAACAGCCATCTTGAGTAATGCTAACGCGGGTCCAGGATGGAAATCTCAACGAGGTTTAGATAAAAGAGGAAGGGTTTTAGTGGGTCGTACAGGTAGTACAGCCCCACACACTAGTCGGTCTCGCTGGGCGCATTTCCCTCCTCTTCGGGGAAAAAAAATTATTATTATTTTATATGTAGGTCAAACGATAGTTGAATTATCAACAGAAAACTGTAAAATATTGAAATTAGTATTAAAACACTAGTCGCTATTTTGAAACTGTTAAGGGAACCTTTTTTTTTTTTTTTTTTTATTGTAAATATTTTGTAAAGTTAATGGTTTTCGATATATTCGACATTAAATAATTTAGTCGTTCACAATTTTTAAAATGATAAAGTCTTGGGTTTTTGATACACTAGCAAAAGTTTACATAAATCAAATCTGCACTTAATATCTTATCTACATTCACAGATATAATGTGTTTCGTAAAAACAAAACAAAATAACATGACAGACAGAGAAAATTACGATTTTCTCAAATTAAATTTATCAGGAAAGGAAATAGTAGTAATTTTATTTAATATAAAGGCTCTTCTCCAAGAGGATATAGAACACTTTCTAGTTTGTAAACTTGATTTTATTATTTGTTTGTAAATATATATATTATTTTTTGATTTTGAAAATTTGTTATAATGATTCTAAAATTTAAATATTTAATATTGTCTCCACATGCCGATATCAGCATATCTGATAAAAAATTATTTGTATTATTATTAATAATAATATAACAGCTGTATGAGAGAGTAGAGCCAAACTGCTGTGTCTCTGTATTTAGGGAACAAATTGAATATTATGGTACCGAGAAAAGAATTCATTCCATTCATTTAAAAAACGATTCATTAGTTATTGACAATCTGAAAATGTATCTGTCAGTTGCCAGCAGTATCTTGACATTTGACAGGTTGACAAACATGTTAGAAAACTGAAAAGTACTTTAGTCATCTGCATTCATCAGATTCATCATCGGTTTCATTATGATTATCAGCGTTTTATTGTTAACTGAAGTGTATGAAAGGTTTTGTATGAGCTGAAAAATATTAAATTTGATTTGTCAGATACTTGATTGTTTGTTATTGATTATTGATTATGAACTGTCCGTACAGAAAATATACATCCTCGTATCGACGCTGAGGGATACTTCACTTTATACAGCAATTGTAATAAGTTTTAAAATGGCAGAATTAAATGTATTTCTAGAAGAATGTTTTACTAGATCAAGAAGTATAACTCCTTCCCCGCCTATTATGAAAACATTAATATTGACTTATTAAATATTTTTGGCATTAAACTAAAATTACATTACTCTCTTTGTTTCTCTTCTCTCTCTCTCTCTCTCTCTCTCTCTCTCTCTCTCTCTCTCTCTCTCTCTCTCTCTCTCTCTCTCTCTCTCTCTCTCTCTCTCTCTCTCTCTCTCTCTCTCTCTGCCTCTTCCTATTCTCTTTCTTTCCTCCTCCCACTGTTTTCCTAATACTCTTCTCCTCTACTCTTTTCCTAACACACTCTTTCTCTCCCCCACTTTTTCTTAACACACTCTCTCCCTCCCCCCCCCACACTCTTTTCCTAACACACTCCGTCTCCATTATTTTCCTAACACGCTTTCTCTTTCTCCCCACTGTTTTCCATTACACTCTCTCCTCCACTCTTTGCTTAACACACTCTTTCTCCCCCACTCTTTTCTTAACACACACACTCTCTTTCTCTCTCTCCCCCTACTCTTTATTTCTCTCTCCCCACTCTTTATTTCTATCTCTCCCCACTCTTTCTCTCTCTCCCCACTCTTTATTTCTCTCTCCCCCCACTCTTTCTCTCTCTCTACCCCATTCTTTTCCTAAGTCTTTCTCTCTGTCACTCCATCTATCTAACTTTTTCTCTATCTCTCTCTTTGTAATTTTTATTTTAGTTTAATTTTATCCATATATTTATTGCAATATTTGTATTTTTATATGGGATTAATCGTATAGAAGACTAGATAGTCCTAACTGAAATAAAGATGTTTATATGTCTCTCCTCTCCTACCTTCTTGTCTATCTATCATTCCCCTACTACCTCTCTACCTCTCTGTCTCACTCTCTTTCTACCTTTCTGTCTACCACTCCCCTATCTCTCCCTACCTTCCTGTCTATCACTCCCCTACCTCTCTGTCTATCACTCTCCTACCTCTCCGTCTCTCGAACTCTCTCTCCTGTCTATCACTCCTCTACCTCTCTGTCTCTCTGACTCTCTCTCTACCTCCCTGTCTATCACACTTCTCTCTCCATCTTTCTCTCAAAACTAGCACCTTTTAAAATCTAACCACTATCTTCATAATCAAAATATCTTTAGAATAATAATAATTATGTTTGTTATTAAAGTATTATTATAATTTTATAATTATTGACGAGATTATTTAACTTCAATCGTCTCATGTCGAAAGGAAGCACTTGGTAGATGTAATCTTTATTGACAAAACGCTCTAAACCCATTGTGTACAATCTTAACCAAACCTGAATTTATGGCAAATTGTCTCTACCTCTTAGTGTTCCGCTAATTGCTTGGCTAAGCTTTCCCGATACGTAAGCTAAATTTATTTCAACTTTTATTTGTTTCTATTTTCTAAACGTTCCTTTTATCTCTAAGCACACACGTCCTCTATCGTACCTCTTCTTAATTAGTTTCCCAGTTCTTTAGTACAAAGTTTATTTGCTTTAAATGGATCAATTCTAAACTCTGGCAAAGTTACTAAACCCAATTAGAGGAACTTATATAATTAAAAGAAATTACTACTAATGGATACACTTGTTGCAAATAAATAGAAATGAAAATTAGTACAATGCATCTAAACCGCTGTTTTTTTTTTAATGCAATATAGTAGGAAACCCCATGCTCATAATTTCAAATTGATATTTTTCTATGTGAAAATAATGTATATGGATTTATTACATTTGATAATTAATTATTTATACTATAAAATAATATTGAGGCCATAAACCGTGGTAAAGTCTACAACCATAGAATTGCTTTTTAATTATTTAAAGTATATTAGTGCAATTATGTGAATGAGAAAATCTTTGTGCTATATTTTGTACGATATTGAACTCTATACATTTAGATGAAATGCTTGTTTACGTAACACACAAAACTATAAATTCAGTTTTAGTGTGCAATTATTGTGCCAATCTATGTTTTTTACTTTCTGGGCTATACGTAGCATATAGAAAGTAATCTGATAGGTCATAAAAACAACGTCTAGTTTGTGAGGATATATTGATTTTGTGATCACCCAGAGTCCAGATGTGTTTTTTGAATAGTGTTTGTGTTACTGTCGCCCTTTCAGTTCTTTACATTCATTTTTGTTTTTGTTTTTTTTTTGTTTTTTTTTTAAATTAGACGATAATGACGACGGACGGACGGCTTGTCTTAAAACACTTTTTTCAGTTTCCCGAAGCCATGAACCATGAAGATTAGTAAACAATACTGAGATTGAAATTTTTAGCGATTGTTAAACTTATAATTAATTGTATATTGGATAATAAAAAACACAAGTGTGCTCCTGTTACTTATAAAATAGTTAAATCTACATTAGATTATGGTAATTATTTAAAACCAACGTAATTGACCTAGTAATGCTTTCATTTGTCATTTCGTGTGATACATTTCAAAGCAACAACACAGTACATCAGTTATTTGTGAAGACTACAATAGTGACGTCACTCTGCTGCCATATTGCCACCAATAACTGTCAGGGGAACGGAACCATGAGCTATGTATTATTAACCATTCCTTCTCGAATCGCTCCGTGTACAGTTACAACACATTCTGTTAAAATAATAATGGACCCGTATTGAGCTGTGATTAACAACAGGTGTTCAATGGAATTCTAAGCAAGAGAACAATTCATCAAATGAAACAGTTTTTATTTAAAGCTAAACGTTTCAACGACCAAGTCACCATCATCAGGTTTTATATTTAAACAAATTCTCCCTGTACTGAATAAAGTGTATGTTTAACTGAAGATGTTGACTTAGTCATTGAAACGTCATCTTGCTACAGATAAAGTATTTTTGGTACAAAATTGTGTCTAGAAGTGGATTTGCGATCACGAACAGGATACCGGTTAAATCGCGGAGCCTATCACTTAACCAGTTGCCAATTTGTGGCAGACAGTTACAACACCGGGTTCAAGTGAGCAATCGTTCATCATTGCTTCAAGAATAAGTTATGAATTGTGTTTGGTAAACTCATTATGACCGGATAAATTTAGTAAGCGTGGCGATTGGTTGGCCAGGGGGCCAATATATAATTCAAACCGTAATGTGTTTCCTTGAAGACTGATAAAATGGTAAACTAGAGCTTGATTTACCGCCGTGTCTAGTGAAAATTTCCAGTTAATATTATAAGTTCATTGATGATTAATTATTAAGACTAAATTGCATAAGGTAAATTTTCAAGGCTGGTTCCCCGTGTGTTGATTGGTTATACATTTGGGAGGGGGGTTCATTAATAAACCAGGGAAAAAAAACTTGTAAAGAATTTATTTATGAACAAATTGGTATAAGATAAGGTAAAATATAATCAAAAATTGTAAATCTTCTTTTATATTTTAAACAAAACATATCAAAGTGTACTGGATAATAACAAAAGTGAAACTGCTAATAATTTTTGGTAGAAAATAACGGCAGGTGGAAGTGAACATAATTAAAATAATAATAAAATCAAAATTAAAAAATTAATGCGAAAGAGTTCAACAATAGTATTTAATACTATTAAGTTAGAGAAAATTTTAAACTTCTAAAAAAATTGTGAGAGTTTAGTTACGTGGGAAATTTTCATTCCAAAGGTTGGTAATGAAAAAATTCAATTGTTGTCAACTTTTAAACAATACTGTGAGTTTAGTAATATATATCAATATGCAGATAACGTGCATAATCAATGTCATAACAACTTTGTATTTTGTTTACTACCTTATTTATTTATTTTCCTTATTCTATGTCCATTCTGTACACAACAATACCAATAAGAAGTTAAATTAATCACAGTACAAGTGACTAATGTCTTGTAAACCATGGAATCAGCAACATTCATTTCTTTAGTTTCTTTTCATTATTTGGTTTAAGAATTTATTTCTCTGACTAATTTTCAATTAAGAAAATCATTTTATGACAAATGAAAGGGTTTCGATTTTTTAAAAGTGGGGTTAAAATTCCGAATAACAAACATATTTGAACCAAAATTATTTTCATTTTAAAAAACGTTTTGACCACATGCAAAGGGGTCACCTTTGCTATCGAAGATTTTATGTATAGATTTGAATATAAAATTGTAGACAAAAATAAACAGTTTAAAATTTTAGTTAGGTACTGGTAACAGTTATCAGTTAAGTACAGATATTAATAAAATATTTGAGAATGGAAAATGTTTGGACCAAAAAGTGATAGATACGGCGAATGAAAACTAACAAGGAAATAGCAGAGATGTTTAAGAAACCGTATATTGTTTCATGCATTAAGAAAAAGAGGGTTAAATGGTAACGACATGTCCAACGGATGGATGTAAGTAGAGGAACAAGGAAGACTTTGGTTATGGGTGGTGGAAGACGCGTGGGGGGGGGGGGAGAAAGAGAAGAAAATAAGAGGACGACCTAGTAGAAGATGGATCGACATGAGCAAGAGAAGGTGGCGGAGGGTTGTAGTTATCAAGGAGGCATGGACCGTATTGACAAGGACTAAGTAATAATAATAAGGACATACAGGTATTATTAATTTCTAGGTGTAGTCAATTAACAAGAAATAATTTTTGTATTAAGTAACTTGTCGCTCACACTGATAAAAATCCGTTTGGTATTGAACTTCAGGTTGTGATACATACTAAATAATCCAACCAAACTAACACGATTTTGAATTTTAAACGCCATTATTCTCCAATCAACTGCCAGCACAATGTCAGTCTACTAATTGCAATTAATAAAACCATTTATATCCTTTCACCGTGAAATCCGATTCTTCGCAATTAATTATTTTTTCCAATAATATGATTCCCAATTACGCAGTAATAACGGCGATTGTGTCAGATTCCTCCTGGATAAGATCATCCTCTTATTTCATCTTTGAATTTAATTGGACAAAGTTCTACTCTTCCAAGTTCTACGTTTCGCCTTCAACTAGTTTAGATTATACTCAGGGTTTGTTTTCATACAAAATTAAAATTTTTAAACACTTTTCCTACTTTGTTGTTTAGAAACGAAAACCTCTCTATCATCATCGCCATATACAAAATTAAGAAAAGAACAAAAGTAAAGACACCCCCTCCCCTCCCCCTGCAATCAAATACTCTAATAACGGCAAAATCAGAAAACAAAATTTGGTCAAGTGAAACCTAATAACAAAGGCTAGGGGAGTCTTTATTTTATATTCTTTTACAACAAGGAAAACAAATATTTGTCATTTAAAACTTGCTTTTATGTACCGTTTATTTGTAAAAATGTATAGTTTATTAAAACTTTCTATCAATTTCATGGTAAGATAAAAGCTACATTTTTCTATTAGACATCCAGTAAAATGGATATTTTATGGATAACACGTTATTGAGTATCACGTTTATTTGTAAAAATGTATAGTTTATTAAAACTTTCTATCAATTTCATGGTAAGATAAAAGCTACATTTTTCTATTAGACATCCAGTAAAATGGATATTTTATGGATAACACGTTATTGAGTATCACGTTTATTTGTAAAAATGTATAGTTTATTAAAACTTTCTATCAATTTCATGGTAAGATAAAAGCTACATTTTTCTATTAGACATCCAGTAAAATTGATATTTTATGGATAACACGTTATTGAGTATCACGTTTATTTGTAAAAATGTATAGTTTATTAAAACTTTCTATCAATTTCATGGTAAGATAAAAGCTACATTTTTCTATTAGACATCCAGTAAAATGGATATTTTATGGATAACACGTTATTGAGTATCACGTTTATTTGTAAAAATGTATAGTTTTTAAAACTTTCTATCAATTTCATGGTAAGATAAAAGCTACATTTTTCTATTAGACATCCAGTAAAATGGATATTTTATGGATAACACGTTATTGAGTATCACGTTTATTTGTAAAAATGTATAGTTTATTAAAACTTTCTATCAATTTCATGGTAAGATAAAAGCTACATTTTTCTATTAGACATCCAGTAAAATGGATATTTTATGGATAACACGTTATTGAGTATCACGTTTATTTGTAAAAATGTATAGTTTATTAAAACTTTCTATCAATTTCATGGTAAGATAAAAGCTACATTTTTCTATTAGACATCCAGTAAAATGGATATTTTATGGATAATACGTTATTGAGTATCACGTTTATTTAAAAAATGTATAGTTTATTAAAACTTTCTATCAATTTCATGGTAAGATAAAAGCTACATTTTCTATTAGACATCCAATAAAATGGATATTTTATGGATAACACGTTATTGAGTATCACGTTTATTTGTAAAAATGTATAGTTTATTAAAATTTTCTATCAATTTCATGGTAAGATAAAAGCTACATTTTTCTATTAGACATCCAGTAAAATGGATATTTTATGGATAACACGTTATTGAGTATCACGTTTATTTGTAAAAATGTATAGTTTTTAAAACTTTCTATCAATTTCATGGTAAGATAAAAGCTACATTTTTCTATTAGACTTCCAGTAAAATGGATATTTTATGGATAACACGTTATTGAGTATCACGTTTATTTGTAAAAATGTATAGTTTATTAAAACTTTCTATCAATTTCATGTTAAGATAAAAGCTACATTTTTCTATTAGACATCCAGTAAAATGGATATTTTATGGATAACACGTTATTGAGTATCACGTTTATTTGTAAAAATGTATAGTTTATTAAAACTTTCTATCAATTTCATGGTAAGATAAAAGCTACATTTTTCTATTAGACATCCAGTAAAATTGATATTTTATGGATAACACGTTATTGAGTATCACGTTTATTTGTAAAAATGTATAGTTTATTAAAACTTTCTATCAATTTCATGGTAAGATAAAAGCTACATTTTCCTATTAGACATCCAATAAAATGGATATTTTATGGATAACACGTTATTGAGTATCACGTTTATTTGTAAAAATGTATAGTTTATTAAAACTTTCTATCAATTTCATGGTAAGATAAAAGCTACATTTTTCTATTAGACATCCAGTAAAATTGATATTTTATGGATAACACGTTATTGAGTATCACGTTTATTTGTAAAAATGTATAGTTTATTAAAACTTTCTATCAATTTCATGGTAAGATAAAAGCTACATTTTCCTATTAAACATCCAGTAAAATGGATATTTTATGGATAACACGTTATTGAGTATCACGTTTATTTGTAAAAATGTATAGTTTATTAAAACTTTCTATCAATTTCATGGTAAGATAAAAGCTACATTTTTCTATTAGACATCCAGTAAAATTGATATTTTATGGATAACACGTTATTGAGTATCACGTTTATTTGTAAAAATGTATAGTTTATTAAAACTTTCTATCAATTTCATGGTAAGATAAAAGCTACATTTTTCTATTAGACATCCAGTAAAATGGATATTTTATGGTTAACACGTTATTAAGTATCACGTTTATTTGTAAAAATGTATAGTTTATTGAAACTTTCTATCAATTTCATGGTAAGATAAAAGCTACATTTTTCTATTAGACATCCAGTAAAATTGATATTTTATGGATAACACGTTATTGAGTATCACGTTTATTTGTAAAAATGTATAGTTTATTAAAACTTTCTATCAATTTCATGGTAAGATAAAAGCTACATTTTCCTATTAAACATCCAGTAAAATGGATATTTTATGGATAACACGTTATTGAGTATCACGTTTATTTGTAAAAATGTATAGTTTATTAAAACTTTCTATCAATTTCATGGTAAGATAAAAGCTACATTTTCCTATTAGACATCCAATAAAATGGATATTTTATGGTTAACACGTTATTGAGTATCACGTTTTTTTGTAAAAATGTATAGTTTATTAAAACTTTCTATCAATTTCATGGTAAGATAAAAGCTACATTTTCCTATTAGACATCCAATAAAATGGATATTTTATGGTTAACACGTTATTGAGTATCACGTTTATTTGTAAAAATGTATAGTTTATTAAAACTTTCTATCAATTTCATGGTAAGATAAAAGCTACATTTTCCTATTAGACATCCAATAAAATGGATATTTTATGGATAACACGTTATTGAGTATCACGTTTATTTGTAAAAATGTATAGTTTATTAAAACTTTCTATCAATTTCATGGTAAGATAAAAGCTACATTTTCCTATTAAACATCCAGTAAAATGGATATTTTATGGATAACACGTTATTGAGTATCACGTTTATTTGTAAAAATGTATAGTTTATTAAAACTTTCTATCAATTTCATGGTAAGATAAAAGCTACATTTTCCTATTAGACATCCAATAAAATGGATATTTTATGGATAACACGTTATTGAGTATCACGTTTATTTGTAAAAATGTATAGTTTATTAAAACTTTCTATCAATTTCATGGTAAGATAAAAGCTACATTTTCCTATTAAACATCCAGTAAAATGGATATTTTATGGATAACACGTTATTGAGTATCACGTTTATTTGTAAAAATGTATAGTTTATTAAAACTTTCTATCAATTTCATGGTAAGATAAAAGCTACATTTTTCTATTAGACATCCAGTAAAATGGATATTTTATGGATAACACGTTATTGAGTATCACGTTTATTTATAAAAATGTATAGTTTATTAAAACTTTCTATCAATTTCATGGTAAGATAAAAGCTACATTTTCCTATTAAACATCCAGTAAAATGGATATTTTATGTATAACACGATGAGTATCAACACGAATACCAAACATATGAACATATTATTGGAGAATTTACAATAATTGTTATTGATTAGGTGAAATGTACTGGAACAATTTGATTAAAAAATCGATTAGTTGTTGATCGACACATTTCTTTTAGGTAGATTACAGGCAAAGCTTTAGTCTGATGCAATTTGTCTTCGTAAATTCTGTGTTACAGTAATCTACGCAATGGACGTTAATCTTTCCTTGAGAACAAAATTGTTACTTGGTAAATAAACTGTGTTTATTTCACAGTATAAAGCACAAACTTTCTTTTCTTACTCACCTAACATAAAAAAACCCAATAAATATATCAGTTCAGCAGTTGTAAATCAAAAAACCGTGGACTTCGTTTTGGAAAAATATTTATATGTACAGTATCCCCCCCCAAAAAAAGTAGTACTGAAATTCTAGCTGATGTAGTGAATTTTTCGATCAGCTGATTCCATCGTTAATTGTTGTTACCTTACACTGCTTATTAATTTTCATTTTGAGGTTAGTTTAAGCTATAATGGTATTTACAACTCAATAAAAAGAACATTGTTTTTTCGTACGACTCGTCCAACAACGTGATTACAAAATGAAAACCACGGCAGACTTCTTCACCAAGTCTTACAATCTCTGACAATAAGTTTCGAAAGGATAATATTGAAAACGTATTTTACTGATAATTCACGAACCGGCATTTTTTGAAAGGTGACGACCCATACGTTTTGTTTCGGTTTATAGATGCTACACTTGACCATTTATTTGCAACCAACTTAGATAAAATCATAACTTTGTGTTTTTTTTCTATGGCAGCTACCCTCAAATTTGTATTTATTCCAAACAAATGAAAACAAAGTCGCGATTTATGAGTAAATTTGAATAAAATCTGTTCACACATTACAAATACGTCGGATAGACGGACGTTTTTTATACTCGGAGAACCTGAAACCAAATCTATGTGCGTCTGTAGTTTGTGTAGTTCGTCAACGAAAGATCAACAGCGCAAAAGTGTGAACCGATTTCAATCAAATTTTATGTGAGGCCATATTTTGGTCACATGTCGGAACATTTTTTCTATAATTCAAAATATGAGAGTAGCTGCCATAAAAAGATACAAAATTACGAAACTTTCAAAATCGGTTCCAACTGTTTTGATTAAATTTTGCTCAAATGTAGGCGGTATCTCTCCAGAAATTCTGATTCGTAAGTTTTTGGATAAAACACACACAAAATAAATCATGGGGATGTTCTAATTGTTTGTATTTTCTCCAAATCAGCTCTACCAATTTCGTTCAAACTTTTCGTGAAATATTTAATCTCCCAAAGTGTGCGAAATCATAAGAAAATATTACTGTTCAGGAAGAATTGCCAAAAAAAAAACTTAATTGAGTCGATTTTAATTATAAATAATATTTACGCTGAAAACGAGTAAATTTTATGGCACAAAAGAAGCAAGTTTGGGCTTTTTTTTTAATACCGTAGGTTTTAAGAGAAGGAGGTCATGAAGGTCTAGCTGGCCTTTTTAGTAGCAAATGATTTTGGTTGGATTTTATATTTGGTTTTGAAGATAGGTGAATGAGAAAGTGCATTGTTTATTTCTATCAAAATTATTGCAAAAACAAACACAAGGAGAAGATAGAATTTCAATAAATGAATGTTTATTTATTTATTTCTTAATTTTGTAAATAAATTGTAAAGTTATTATGTATTGTGTACAATTTTATTTATTTGATATAAATTATACAGTATATTAAGTTTAAAATTGTCTCGAATTTTGTAATTTTGTTAAATTCATTTGACGTAAAGAAGGAATCAATTTAAAATGAATCTAAATTCAAACATTATTATGAGATAAAACAAATCTGTTTGGAGCGATCCAGCTTATCGTAGAAAGTCCAACAAAAAGCTTTACTGGTCGCAAACAATAATGAAAATATATAAAGGAACCTTATGTTCCAGAATCGTCCTTTCAAAGACACGAAAAAAAATTACCGGTAAACCATTAAAATAAATGAAATGCTATCTCAATATATTGAAGCGATACAAGGCTAAGGTTATTACAAAGCAATGAATGTATAAGTCGCGCACTATAGTCCCGCTCTAGGCCGGCAGCTACTAGCCACTCTGCGTAACATACTAAGTGCGCTTTTGGGAAAGTGCGTTATTTAAAAACACTACAAAGACCAGAAAAGCATGATCCTGTTCGGGGAATACAAAAATTCACTGTATAACGGAGAAGTTTCATTGTATACACAAGTGGTGAGATACAAAAAATTTTAAAGACAGCATTGATTTTCCTCCCCTCACCCCCGCGCGCCATCACTCGGGACTTATAGTGAGCGAGTTGTAACACATTTGATATATAACAGTATTATCTTGTAGCTAAACTGCTTCCTGTTGTTATCTGTGTTGAGCTGTATGGCCTTGCCAGTCGCTATCCAATGTCAGTAGGGTTTCTGTGAATGTAACAACTGAGGATGAATCAGTGATTGAAACGTCATCTTATATTTTTATTGGAGAAATAAAGTATTCGAGGACTAGCGGTCCTTTATTTTATGTTCTTTTCTTCCTTTTTACGAAAAAACAAGAAAAATACAATTCAAAATAATTACTTCTAAGATTTGTCTGATTTACGTTTGTCTTCCTCTAAACAATGTAAGTAATACTTTACGTTTTTATAACCGATCGGTTTTTTACGAATTTTTCTAAAATAAGCCTGGAAGATTCACCAAAATGTTAAACTAACCCTAATGGTTATACCAATATGCACGTTATAGAAGCATTTCAAGACATAAACCATATAAATGTAATGCGGCCATAATTGCTCAATATATTGAGGTATGATATTTTACGACATTTACGTGAGCCAAGTTAATAATTCAACGAATTTACTGCCATTACATGCTTATTGAGTAACGGCTTTCTAGAAACAAACTTTAATTTGTTCTAATGTTTTACAAGATTAAAGAGTAAAAATATTATGTGGCATTCAATGACAAAGATGGTGACATCGAGTTTAGTTCGGTAATTGTACTTTCATCATTGTAGCAATATATAAAAATTCCAATAACTTTCTCACATACCCGTTAAAAAATAGATATATTCGTTGGTTTTGTATGACATAACCTCAATTGTTTACTTCGTGAATCTGTCTATGTTATTAGAGTCGTTATCTATAAGCGCAAAATCACTCTGTCAATATCGCCTTAAAATCAGAAAATAGAGACACTAGCTCTGTGGCGCGTTCTTGTCATGGTCACCTGCTCAGAACCTGCTCGCGGTGGTTCAATCTTTGGTTGCGCTTTGGGTTGCCAGAGTAATGTTACTTCCGGCCGGGCTAACCGCAGTCACACCCGGATTACTAATATCACAGTATCTAGAAGACAATGCACATCTGTGCTCTGCATATGAGACGAAAACTGCATCTGTGTCCGAGACGTCGAAATAATGTGGTGCAGTGTCCGTCAACTCAACTAGGCTGGAATGAAGTCGTGCCAATTTATTTAGTTTAATTTATTACAGTAAGTTTAACAAATTAAATGTCGGGCTAAGTTTCGTAAACGGAAAATCCGGTGAAAAGTGTCGGGCCGCCAATTTCATATATATATATATATATATATATATATATATATATATATATATATATATGAACGAAACTAAATTCATTTGTAGGCTTAATACTCTAATTACCAAAGAAACTACACAGAATACTAAATTATTATGGGTGGTCGAAAGCCGTAAACCTATAACGACCCCTCACGATATATATATTTAGTTTCGTCGATTCATTAAAGGCTGGTTATCTAAGAGTGGTGTTGGATTATGCCGGGGTAAGGGAATTAAGACCTCTCATTGGGTATGAGCGAGCACAATTTCCTTAGATATGTCTATTGAGTCAGTTACTTTCCCCTAGCCAACATTGCAGTGGTACCAATAGCGCTGCAGCTCTCAAATACTCTAATAGCATCAGTGTCGAAAGATGACAAGAGATGAACAAGCAAGACCTAATTGGAAATATGAAATAAGGAATTTAACATAAGACTACATGAAAGAAGGTGTCGGTATTGTCATCGCCGTACTCACTATAATGTACCACTGAGAAGTTATGTTATTAGAGGAAGATCCTCAGTAGCTTACTTAATGGGAGTACAGACTTGACAATCCTGAGGTACCACTAGCTGGATCTACACCTTTCGTGTAGTCTTGATTAATATTGTATATCTTGAAAATTCATTATACCGATTGTTATTGCTAATACTGTAGATCCTGTAATTCTCTACAAATCGATACTAAATCGAAAGTCTTGTCTCTTCATAATTCAAAGATACACTGCCGACACTGCCCAAACTCCGGACAGCTGTACCATTTTCAGTGTTCACGAGCACGTGTTACCCCTACTTCGCTATCCACTGCATACCCCTCCTACCCTGACATGGACACTGTAAGAAAACATGGATGCGATGGAAACACCTCATAGACAAGGTAAGTTCACGACATGAACACATTAGGATCTTATTATTGACCAGGTAGAAATACGATATGAACGATAGAAGCATGACACTGTTAAGGTAGTAGCACAACATATAAACGGTAGTTGCATGTCTTAGAGACTTTAGGAACAAGACATTAACACGGAAAGGGCGCGTTATAGACACGATAAGACCAGGTTAGGAGCACGATACAGAAGCGATGGAAACACACGAGTACACGGTAGGTACACGACATGGAAACTGTAAGGACACACCATTATATGGTATGAGTATGACATAGACTCAGTGGGCACACCACATACCCAGGTACATGGACACGATAGTAGCACGACATGACCACGATGGGAGGACAGTGAAATGGTAAGAACACATGGGTACGGAACAAATAGAAGGACATCTACAGGGACACGGTAGCCACTATGAAAACCAATCGTTTTAAACTATTGTACTAAGATTTTATAACATTACCACATGTTCAACTTATTTTTGTTTGCACGTTTAAAAGAAATTATCAGAAGACAAATTGCAAGATCGCTAAGCGCTCACTAATCTCCTGCTGTGTAAGCTGTAGAATACAAAACAGCTAACACATCATTCAGCAGTTTGTTATCTACTTCATCTTATCACAGGTAAACATTCTTCAGTACAATTAAAAACTAATTTATCAGAGGTAACCTCGTCTATTGGAGATATTCACAGTCATCCATCTAGTTCGAATACTTTGCAGCACTTTTAGCTATTGATCACCTAACTTGCTAACAAAAATTTATTTTAACTTTTTCAAATAAAATTATGTAAAAATTTATTTTATTTTCTTATTTTATACAACTACTAAGGCGCTACTAGTTCAAAAGTTTTCTACAATGAGTAGTTTAGATTTATTTGAAATAAAACATAAAGGATGATAAAATAAAAAGATTCATAGATAAAATTACCAAAATTCGAATTTTTTTTTGTTTTTAGGCTAATCTTGGACATTTAATAAAATTACACAGAAATTAAATGTTTAATTTTTATTTGACAACTCTGTTATCCTTTGATATACAAAAAAAAATAATAAAAAATAAAAAAAATTTGTTTACCTATAAAAGAGGAAAACAATTTGTCTCTTGTGATGTTTGTAAAGTTAACGATTTCAAAATATTCGACGTTAAATATTGTAAATGGCCGCCATTTTGAAAATATACGATTTTTAAGGTGGAAACCCTCTCGGTCATCATCGCCTTATAGAAAGAAAAAAGAAGAAAAGAATACAAAATAAAGACCTCTTATCCTCGAATACTCTAAAAACTATACTAGAGTCAGAAAAGAACAAGAGTTCGTCAAGAAAGATCAGATACAAAAGAGACCTAACTTAAGACGAAATGAAAAAAGGTCTAGATCCACTTTGGTCTCCTCTGGATTGCCATGCCTGTCTGGACTATCCTCAGGGGTCCACTAAAATGACCCCCTGAGGATAATAAACTAAATAAATTACGGAGATAAAATTGCAAAAAGTTTTATTTTTAAATAATCTTGGGTGTTTTAGACATTACAAAGAAGTTAAATATTTAGATTTTTCCATTTACAGAAACAATTTAAAAATTCTTTGTTGTTAAAAGAGAATGTAAAGTTAACGGTTTTCGAGATATTTAACTTTAAATATTTCAAACGGCCAACACTTTGAAAATATGTAATATAAAATCTTTACTTTTGGTTAACATATAAAACGTAACATAAAATATACATAGGCTTATACCAAATATGAACTCGGTAACTTATCTATGTCAAAGTTTTGTTGTCTTTTTTGCACAAAAAAAAAAAAAACGATGACAGATAAATGGGAAACAAAACATTTTTGGACCTACGTTTAAACGAACTTTTTTCTTTATTTGTACCAGTAGAACGTCCTGAAGGTTTCTCAGTTTCTCACCTCACCTCATTAATGTTACGTTAGCAGTAACAGCACTACAACGTATTAAAAAGATTTTACAGTATGTTACTCTACTTATAACCTAATATATAATCAGTTTAAAGTATTACAACATCCAAGGACCACAGATCATAAATCCGCTATTGGTAGCTGCTACATTGAGCAGCAATGACCCCCATTATGAGACTCCATAAGCGGATGTCTCGTCTAACAGAACTTCAATAACACATTCCGTATAACTATTTAATCTCACATACAAAAGTGACAATTTTCTATATGACAATGGTATTGGTGTTTATTATATTTACAATTTATTATTAATATTACCATTGAATTAGTATCTAAAAGAAAACCGATAGCATACGAGAATGTGAGGTTCAATATGTGGATTTAAACAGTGGGCTCAGGTTGTCAGGTTCAGAATGGGTTAGTGTGGGAGGAGTATTAGCGTGGATTATTTTTAATTTCATAGGAGAAGTAGAAAATCTTCAAAATACAAAGGGAGAAATCCTATCTTCCCAATAGTGTAAGAAAAAATAAAAATCATACACTAAAAACCACCTTTCTTCATGTTTAGTACCCCTATCCTTTAGGGAAAGGATTCAGGAATGGTTTTCTATGTACCAAGCTAGTAACCTCTTTCCATGAACGTGTCGAGAAGATATTGTGGGAAAAATCAGAAGTTCATGTAACCACGTGAAGAACGAAGAACAGAGTCCAGACAGGGATAACCACGTGATAAATCATGCAGGTGTAAGTTAAGGAGGTGATTATCTTACAAATACCTTTTTAGTTATTGTAATATAGGATTGCACTGCATGTATCGTCTTCTTCTGGTGTCTACTCAAAGTTGAAATAACCATGCTGCATGGAACCTCGTCCTAATTGTTGCACCTCTAAAATAGAAAGTATTAAGGAATTTACTTAAGATAATACTAAGTATTTTGTAATGTATTATTAATATAAACCTAACCTATTTGTTGTGGTTTTTCCTATCGTAAATCAAATCTACATTTTTTTAAACAAAAAAATCGAATTGGTTAAGTTATGTTACATATTCAAAGAGACTTATTAAATTGTTCAGTTTAAAACCAACAGTGTCCAGTTAATAAAGAGGTGGTCTTATAGTAGACAAGTATCTTTTTTTAAAGCTATAGCAACATATATCCCTAGAGTAATCTATTAAAACCTGTCTCGAACACTGATGAGTCTTCATATATTAAGTGATTGTACGATGTTAATGTTTGCTGTCAAATAAATAAACAGTACAAAATCATTGCACAAACTTTCTTACTAGCCCATCTCTAAAACCAAATAAAAAGGATCCAAAACTATCATCACCAGAAATATCAGACCGTTACTTGTCAGTAGAATAAATCATGGAAGTCGCCTTTGAAAAAACAAAAATTAAAAGGACCTAAACTTGATTTGTTTTTCAATAAACGCCCTCAGGATATCGTATCTGATTATAATATGAGTCATTATTATTTATTTTATTTCACTAAAATTTGAAAGAAATCATTAGAGCCGATTTTGAGAAATTACATCTTTTATAACATGGGCAAAGTTATTGTTTTTTTACCAATAACTCTGTAAACAGTATTTTTGGAGAAATAGCGACATTTTGTTTCAGTCTTTAGAGGCTACACTAGAACAAAATCATTAAACCTGATTCTGAGAAAATCTATAAGTTTGTGGATTTTTTTTTTTTTTTTTTTGTCAGCTAACCTCAAATTTTTAGATGGCAAAAAAATGTTAAAAATCCCGATATTACCAAAATATAACACCATACGAAATTGTGTTAAATTTGTTGGAGCTAATTTGATAAAATCACAATAATTATGTTTTACGGGGGAGGGGGAGCCTTTAAATGTACCCAAATATATTTTTTTTATCAAAATATTCGTTTTGAATAATTTTATTGATATTTGTTTTGGTTGTAGAGAACTATTTAATAAAAAAAACACACACTTTTTTTACACCCAGTAGATCTCAAAACAAGTTGTTATCCACGAAAAATTCAATTGTATATATAAAAACAAGTATTACCGAACCCAAATTATAGTTTCCTGATTTTCGTAACTAATGATTGTAAATGGGTTGGTCTTTTTATACAATCTAATTTGTAAGTGAAAAATACACTTCATTCCAAATTTTATAAAAATCAGTTGGATGGTTTCCGTTCTACACATGCTTGTACGTACTTCAGCGGGCATTTTCAGTGAAGTCTGAAAATCTGATAAAGAGAATACTTAAAAATCATGATGGGTATATATTGTGATGGGTGTCCCATACGACATACGATAAATTTTCTAACACTGAAAATTAAATGCATGTGGTACTTTACTGAAATCTCCAACAGGGCTATTCACTTAGAAAGTTTCATCCACTACTGGGATACCAAAGTCATCAGTTCAAAGGTGGGGTAATATCATCTCCGTAATGTTTGCAAAAAATTAATAATACCTAAATTAATTTGAGCAATCATTTGTTAAAAATAACATTATAGTAGTAAAATAATAAAATTAATTAAAGAGAAACAACTAATTTTCGAGTAAAATGAAAATTCAAAACAAATATAAGATTTTCATTTCCTTCATCGATACAGTAAACAGTTTATTATCTATGCCTACATAAAATGACAAGAAAAGATAATACACCAGGAAATTGAGTTTGTTTGGTAGTAAATTTGAAATTGCTTCATTTAACTGAATTTAATAGCTTTTCATGTGTTGAAAATTAATTTTATGGAGAAAAGCTGTAAAAAGTCATTAGGCATTATTTGCAGTGTGTCATTTTAGTGTTTTGTCTTTTCAAAGGTTATTTGTATGAAACATGCAATCACTATGTACCTTCCTTGCATATTATGAATACATGAGTGCTTTGAAACAAAGAAACTTTCAAGATATATTCTACTACTAAAAATTTAAAAAGTTCATATAAACATCGGCCTAAAAGCTCATAGCTTTTTGTCTATCCGCCAATTCCTTTTTTAACAAAAAACATTTTAAATCTGGAAATAGATAAGGCATTGGGTTCAGATATAGTATACACATTTGTTATGTTACGTTTTACAAGTGTAACAAATCAACGACTTAATTTTCAAAATAGAGTTATTTGAAATATTTAATGCTAAATGTCTCGAAAACCATTAACTTTACATTTTTCCTTTTAACGACAAACAAAACTTTATCAATATTTTCTGTAGGTGAAAAAATCAAAAACAAAAATAAAAATTCAATTTCTTAGTAATATTACAACCACCATTTTGTTTCACAAAAAAAAAATTTGGAAATAGATAAAGTGCACCAAAAACAAAAACTTTATTTTGAAATGACAGCCATTTTAAATATTGTTAAATGTCTAATATAGTATCTCGAAGACTGTGAACTTTACAAGCAATATAAAAAAGTTAAAATATTTTCTTTTTTACAATAAGCAAAACATTTTTTTGTTCTGTAGGTCAAATGAAAACCCAGTTGTCAACAAAATACTAAAAGTATAATTTCAAGGTTGTTTTAAAAAATTACCAAGAAATTATTTTTACCATTAGAACAGGTCCTGAAAGTTTCTTCACGACTCATCCTGTATAAAGCAACACATTCATTCGTTCATAATATATCAGGTACACAATGATTGCATGTTTCATACAAAATAACCTTTGAAATGACAAAACACTAAATTGACACATTCTAAATAATGCCTAATGATTTTTTTTTACAGCTTTTCTCCACAAAAGTAATTTTCGACACATGAAAAGCTATTAAATTCAGTTAATGAAGCAATTTCAAATTTACTACCACACAAACTCAATTTCCTGATGTAATTTCTTTTCTTGTCATTTTATGTAGGCATAGATAATAAACTGTTTATTGTATTGTAGAGAATCGATGAAGGCAAAATAGAATCTTATAGTCACTTGGTTGTTTCATTTCTCCTATTTTTTTGTTTTGAATTTTCATTTTTCTTAAAAAACTAGTGGTTTCTGTTGAATTAAATATTCTAATACTTCGAAAATGGTTGCTGAAATTGATTAAAGTATTACTACTTTTACGGGTTCATTAAAATTTTCTGCAAGGCACAAGAAACAAAGTTTTGAACTTTTTGGCCTTATAACACCTTTAGAAATTTAATGTATTTTAAAAATACCTTTAAAATAATGTATTACATTATATGATGAACCTGGGTAAGTACCATGATGAACCCATCTCCTTGTTTGGTTATGTGGCATTTGACTGACATGAAATTGTGTTTACAAGATAAGAATTTAACCAAAAAAAGTGTCTTATATAAAAAATTGTAACTTAGGTCTACATGTTCATACATAATATTTTTAAGCAAAATTACTATTTTCTGATTTTCATAACTGATGAATTCAGATTACAGATTGGGTGGTCTTGCTATACGACCTACATTGTAAACAGAAAACACAAATTGTACCAAATGTCATTAATATCCATTTTCCATGATGTTAAATGATGTTTTCCATTTTACAATTTTTTTTTCCATTCCTTTTATTACATTTAAATAAACAAAACATGATTTAGATTCAGAAAAAGATATTAAGATAAAAAATAAAGCTTTCCTTAACAACAAACTAAACAAAACAAATAAATTGACATATGACATAATAATACATTACTTTAAATTAAAATACACAACAGGAAAGAAAAACCAAAACAATATTACTTCTAAATCCTAAACATAAACAATTTAAGATAAACAAAAAATATACTGTATGGAAAGCAGCCTCCATGGGTCTACCCGTTTTGAAGCTGCATATCTCAAGTAAAAATAGAAAAAAAGAAGAAATAACAGAATTCAAGAGACCATCGGGAGCAGTTAAACTATTAATAAATTTTAATTTAATTTAATATTTATTACAAATATTATAATTTGTTAAATAATAATTTGTTCTATGATAATTAATTATGCACATCTATTTGCATCTATGACATAAATATAAAGTGGTAAAAACTTACACTACGTAACATACAAACACTCACATACCATAATAGTCCATACATATTCTCTCTCATACCAATATATACACATCTCTATCTCCAAGTTTAACATGATAAAAATAAATACAAAAATAAACAAAATTATTAATAGAAAAAAACACTTCCACACCCCTATCACATCTCTTACACTCATCCATGCATCAAAACAAAATTAGAATAATAATGCATTCCTAGATCACAACCTCCAACAGACCTTCAACACAGTCCATTCCCAAAAGCCAGCTTTTCAAAAGAATTAGATATTTGTTTAGGTTTGTGCAGGCTTTAATATTTTCTGGAAGTTTGGTTATATATTCTAGATGTGACTACAGAGTAAAATTTTGAATAGATTGTCAATTTTGCTCTGGGTACAAAAACTTTGTTCCTCTGTTTAAGGCTAAACATCCCTGAAAAAGTTGTGTTTCTGGCCCGGTAGATAGCAGCACCTCTGCGGCAAAATTGCATTACTGATCATTTTCGTAATTATTGTCCGATTTTTGTTTTGTAAGTTATTTTGTAAATAATATCAATAAAATATTTACGCTACGAAGGTGAAACTTTTTTAGATTTTTTTATAAAAAAGTTGTTGAGCAAAAATATTATTATTATTATCATTATTTTTAATCGCAGGTAGTCATTTTTTAAATAATAATTTTAAATGAATTTTGCCGTTTTCAGATATGAAATCGGTCAAATGGGCCTATCGGAATCGTGTTTTAAATATACTATCATTTTTTCTCTCACGCCCCGCGCCCCCCTTCCGCGTGGCGCACCGCCTTACTTCCCAGCCGCTCTGTCGCGCGGCTCCTCCTGTAGTGATGTGGTGCTAATTATCAAAGCAGCTAATTCCAAGCAGCTAACGAACGTTAGCAGTTGCAGAGCACTCCTAACAACTAGAAATAGCTGCTTAACAATTAGCAGAACTTATACTAGCTGATGGTAGTATTTTCAACTGTTTTGACAGCTGATTCTGATAACATTTAAAAGAAGCAGGAATACGGATTTAGCAGTTAAATACAATGATGAATGGAATCAAACGGGAGGGAGGGGGGGGGGGAGGGAGGGAGGGAAGAGAGAGAGAGAGAGAGAGAGAGAGAGAGAGAGAGAGAGAGAGAGAGAGAGAGAGAGAGAGAGAGAGAGAGAGAGAGAGAGAGATTTAACACAAGTAAACTAAACAATACTTTAATAAAAATTTTAAATTAATGAACACAAATTAAACTATATAATATTTGTATATTTATATTTGACCTGACTTATACAAATGACTAACAAAGTCCAGACAGATACTGTTATTGTGCGAAGCCGACACTTCCACGAATTGATACTTGATAGATTCCACGAATCTAGCTATAGATGATAACATATCAAATGACTTTCTATTTAGTTTAGCAACCTACTCACTACTGCTTATTTATCATTGCATACGACAGTTAGCAGTTGCTAATTTTAGCTGATAATCAATATTAGTATTAGCAGCTTAAGCTGCTAACCATAATTAGAACGATAATACTTTCAATTAAAACGATAAATAAATAAACAATAAACAGTGCAAAAGACCTTAATTTACATGCAGCTACATAACAGTAACAAAATGTACAGTGCAAAAAATATACGAAACATTTTTACAAGGATCTATGTTCCGTCGTTTAGGCTATTTGGCCCTTGATATTTCGCCATTGAATCCCTCAAGAGGAATCTGTTTTTTTAGATTTGGTTGTTCCTCGGCAATCCATGGAGAACATAAAAGTTTAACAAAATAACGTTCCCAATAAAAGTTATAAACAGACGACGAAACAAATCCCTAAGAAGAATCACGGTAACTAATAACCGAGAGCACATGAGTGGAAGGGCGGGAAAGTAGTCATCCAGCACAAAGATTGTAAGACGAGCGACGTGGTGGGGGGGGTGCCACAGTGAGTCACCTCGGCCCTGCAAGTGTTTCGTGTCTCCCGCGCCCTCATACCCCTAAGAGGAATTATTTTAAATGTATAAAACATGATACCGATTGAACCACTCGGGCGATTTTAAATATTAAAAGTGTAAAATTAATTAAAAATTATTGTCTACAAAATGACTACCTGCGATTTGCATATTTTTTTTTTTAACATGAAGATCTTATTATTATTTTTTTAACCAATAACTTAATTAAAATTAGGCTTACGTAGCGTAAATTGTAATATTATTCTGTTTACAAATCAGTTTTTCAAATAAAAATCGGACGAAAATTCCACCAATAAACATTAATACAAAATGACTCCATTTTGGTGCTGCGCCGTGGTGGCAGAATTTGTACCTAATCCTGGGATGTTTAGCCTTAAGCAAGTAATCATGTCTGTACTGCAGATCTGAAAAGCGTCTGCTCCTTATATAAACAATTTTCATAACCTTAAATATATATATATATATATATATATATATATATATATATATATATATAGATTTTTGTACTTGAGAAGCTCTAAATCAAGCATTTAAAGGACTTAGTATCTACTCAACCTACAGAGAATGTTGTAATGGGTATAACAAAAATTTATGTTGTTTTTTTTGCTAATAGCCTAACTAAAAGCCAATTGTTAAAATAATCAAACCCATTGACAACATCAGTCAACATCCAATCTTGCATTTAAACCTCTAAGAGACAAGTGTGCTTTACTAAGAGAAACCCTCATTCAATTTCACTGCTTCAATCTAAAGACAATAATATTTTTACAACTTTTGTCAAGAGTGAGAACTTTGGTTCCAAATAAGTATTGGTTTATAATCAAAATACTTCCGAAATCCTTCCACAGAAATTCTTTTTCCACCAGGATATTTTTAGGTTTCGGTCCTGCCAGTTTCCAATCAACAAGCAATTAAAGAAGATCTATTTTCTGTGGGTTTAAAAACATTACATTTTTCAATACTTTGTTTTCCACTGATGTTATCTTTCTGTGGAAGATACTTTGCAAGTAAAATTTTTCTGAACTCCTAAAAGTAATGGACTTTTATTAATATCTTTCAAGTACCTCATTTTAGCTTTAATTTCTGAGCATGATGATCTCTGCATTTTTTCCAAAAGTAAAAAATGCATTCTCAAGGTTGAAAATTTTGTTCCGATTAAATTTATAAATTCTGTTGTCTTCCCTATAATTTTTCATGTTTAATAGAACCACACCTGAAAAAAATTAGTTGAGATAAAAAACAAATTTGGTTCTGTGTGCATAAGACTGGGCCCTTAGATGTACACTAAAAAGGATTTGAAAAAGACCCAATTACACTGCTCTCTGCATCCAATAGCCACTAACCTAAATGTATATCTTTGTGATTAGATTTTGTAGGAGAGTAGTCACAGGCTTAACTTGGAAAGGGGTCCTTGGTATTACCTAATAGCATACAAGTAAGAAAACACATACAAAAACACTAAAGTTCTAAAATATTTCGTAAACACTATTCACTTTCTCTATCAGTAGAGTATATCTACTCGATAAACGGATATTCTCTACCGATTAAGAAAGTGAGCAGTGATCATGAAATATTTCAGAACTTGAGTGTTTACTTATTTGTATACTATTAGGCAATACCAAGGACCACTTTCCAAGGTATGCCTGTCTCCTGTACATACAAAATCCAATGTATATCTTTGTGCTTATGTATGTGTGTGTAATTACAGGTTTGAATGTGCTCGGGAAACCGTGGATTCGCAAAGTCCAGTGACACCCTGCATATGCCACCCCTGCGGTAAAAGAAATTAGAATTAAACTTAATTTTATAATTTGGCATATTACTGGCACCATGTACACAGGTGTTTGTTTTTAAATTTCTCCTTCTTTTTTAAAGATGAAAACCTCTCAGTCATCACCTTAGAGAAAAAAAGAAAGGAAAGACTATAAAAAGGACCCATAGCTCTTGAATACTAGTCTATTGGCAAGAGTTGATCAAGAGAGATCTGATAGGAAAGAGATGGATCTAACCCAAGACTACTTTAAAATAAGGTGTATAGATCCCAAGATGGCCAAGTCTGTACTCACTATAGTATCTGAGGAGAATCCTAAGTGTAAGTAGGTTACACAGTGGGGTAATGTAGGTGAACTTGTGTAAATGACGATAGGGATGATAATTTGTGTTGTGAATGTTTGACTGGGAACTATGAGGAATACCAACATCTTCTTAATATGTGCAACTAGTCTGTACCTCTACTGTAGGGGTATATTAAATTTAATTAAAGTATCCAAGTCACAAAGTATTACTAAAATACTAACCTTATTTTCTGTCTAGAACAATCACGCTAAACATCCCTGAAAAAGTTGTGTTTCTGGCCCGCTAGATAGCAGCACCTCTGCGGCAAAATTGCATTACTGATAATTTGCGTAATTATTGTCCGATTTTTGTTTTGTAAGTTATTTTGTAAATAATATCAATAAAATATTTACGCTACGAAGGTGAAACTTTTTTAGATTTTTTTATAAAAAAGTTGTTGAGCAAAAATATTATTATTATTATCATTATTTTTAATCGCAGGTAGTCATTTTTTAAATAATAATTTTAAATGAATTTTGCCGTTTTCAGATATGAAATCGGTCAAATGGTCCTATCGGAATCGTGTTTTAAATATACTATCATTATTTCTCTTACGCCCCGCGCCCCCCTTCCGCGTGGCGCACCGCCATACTGCCCAGCCGCTCTAACGCGAGGCCCCTTCTGTAGTGATGTGGTGCTAATTAGCAAAGCAGCTAATTCCAAGCAGCTAACGAACGTTAGCAGTTGCAGAGCACTCCTAACAACTAGAAATAGCTGCTTAACAATTAGCAGAACTTATACTAGCTGATGGCAGCACCTTTCATAAACTTAGAGTTCAGTCCGTTTGTCCATTTCAATTTCTTAGATGTGGTTGTATACTTGTTGCTTCTTTGCGTTATTTGAATGTGTGCAATATATATTATAAATTACATAAGTTATTCGCCATTCTAAATAATTACTCCATTTAAAGAGTTCTACCTTTTATATGAAATGTAAAAACTATTAATCTGTTTTGACTACGTCGAAAAGTGTTTGTATATCAGATATAAATTTGTCTCAGATTTTTAAATAATATATATCACTAGTTTTAAAGAGGAAAATTATCTTTGTTAAAAATTTTGTTACATATTTTATGTATGAATTAATCAATAACGAATGGTTACGTAGTAATTTATCTAGGAGACTAATTTATATTGGAAACTTTGGTTACAAACTGAAATGGAATAAAAGATGTATTACAAATCCATAATATGGAATAGTTTTGGGTTTTTGGAATAGTAATATATTACTGTTCATATTCTTCCCAGAAACAATGTACAGTTTTATTAAAAATATTAATTGTTTTAGAGTAAATTCAACGATCATTACATTTTACTTAGTACAACTTATTATAAAATTGCATTAATTTTAATTCAACCCATCCTACTTGTACTCCTTATTTCTAAACATCCAATGAAAATGAAAATGTATTTCATTTATATTTTTAAATGATATATGAAATGTTTTTTATTCCCAGTTATTCTTTACAAGTGGTAATAGAATGTACAAATTCTCTGATTCAAAAATGTGATGTCTTCGAAGGAAATGTTGTGATGTTATTTTAACTTTATACAATTAAATATTATACAGTTCAATTGGCAATGACAATAGAAGGTTGAGATGTTATTTCAAGGTTTAGAATGGAAAATTTTATAAATATGTTACACAATTATAACATATATCATGTTTATATATGTTTATTTATACACATAAATATAGTCTATAGTTCAATAATATACTGGATTCTTTTTATTGTTTGTTTTTAGTTTTATTATGGGGTTGTTATGCAACAAGGCATGGTTAATCATGTATAACTTGTGTTAACAACTGTTGATGGAATTTAATTGTGAATTCAAAAATGTTTTGATATTTCAAATCCGTTCAGTAGTTTTCGAGATACAAATGATTTAATAAAGGCGTGTCATCGCATTTCAATAAAATGCAAACGCTAATGTACGCGGGTTTATTAAATTGTGTATATTTTGGGAATTGTTGAACGGATAAAATTGTATGTTCGAGTATCGCGGTGTCTTGATTCTTAATTTTAAATGCTCTAAAATGGTGGATGTAAAACGAAACACAATAAATAATTACAAAGAATTCACACAAATATTGTTAGTGAGTTTTTCAGGATTATTTTCATTTAACATTCATTTGAAGCGTCCTTGTATCAACCAGGCGTTTTTGTTATACATTATTAGTTTTGTTTCCGAAGTAATAATTTAAAACTTGACTTATCAAAAAGTTTGTAAATTTGTTAGTAATGTTATTTTCATTTACTACAATTTACTTTATTAATTACAATTTATTTAACAAATATGAAACATAATTTAATTTAATCAAATCACTTAACGAATAACAACAAATATAAACATAATGACATGCAATAAGATGTAAACGTGGGACAAATAATACATCCCCGTAAATCACTCTCTCACATCCTCGCAAAGATTCTCTCTAACAAAATAATGACATCCCCAGAAAAGCTTGTCTCTTACATGCCCACAAGTTTCTGTCTCTCGTAACCGTTACATCCCCACAAAACACATATTTTTTCAAAAATCAAAATCAAAAATTTTCGAGAGATAACGTATTAGGAGAAAATACTTATTTATTAAGCAATACACTATAAAAAAATCAGACTTCTACCTTTTATATTTACCGAGATCCCACAAGGTATCTCCAGGACGTATATCCCCAGAAGGGTACAAGCGATAGTCAGAGAGAGAGAGAGAGAGAGAGAGAGAGAGAGAGAGAGAGAGAGAGAGAGAGAGAGAGAGAGAGAGAGAGAGAGAGAGAGAGAGAGAGAGAAGAGAGAGAGAGAGAGAGAGAGAGAGAGAGAGAGAGAGAGAGAGAGAGAGAGAGAGAGAGAGAGAGAGAGAGAGAGAGAGAGAGAGAGAGAGAGAGAGAGAGAGAGAGAGAGAGAGGATTAAACACAAGTAAACTAAACAATACTTTAATAAAATTTTTAAATTAAGGAACACAAAATTAAACTATATAATATTTGTATATTTATATTTGACCTGACTTATACAAAAGACTAACAAAGTCCAGACAGATACTGTTATTGTGCGAAGCGGACACTTCCACGAATTGATACTTGATAGATTCCACGAATCTAGCTTTAGACGATAACAGATCAACTTTCTATTTAATGTACGAAACATTTTTACAAGGATCTATGTTCCATCGTTTAGGCTATTTGGCCCTTGATATTTCGCCATTGAATCCCTCAAGAGGAATCTGTTTTTTTAGATTTGGTTGTTCCTGGGCAATCCATGGAGAACATAAAAGTTAAACAAAATAATGTTCCCAATAAAAATTATAAACAGACGACGAAACAAATCCCTAAGAAGAATCACGGTAACTAATAACCGAGAGCACATGAGTGGAAGGGCGGGAACGTAGTCATCCAGCACAAAGATTGTAAGACGAGTGACGTGGTGGGGGGGGGTGCCACAGTGAGTCACCTCGGCCCTGCAAGTGTTTCGTGTCTCCCGCGCCCTCATACCCCTAAGAGGAATTATTTTAAATGTATAAAACATGATACCGATTTAACCACTCGGGCGATTTTAAATATTAAAAGTGTAAAATTAATTAAAAATTATTGTCTACAAAATGACTACCTGCGATTTGCATATTTCTTTTTTTAACATGAAGATCTTATTATTATTTTTTTAACCAATAACTTAATTAAAATTAGGCTTACGTAGCGTAAATTGTAATATTATTCTGTTTACAAATCAGTTTTTCAAATAAAAATCGGACGAAAATTCCACCAATAAACATTAATACAAAATGACTCCATTTTGGTGCTGCGCCGTGGTGGCAGAATTTGTACCTAATCCTGGGATGTTTAGCCTTAATTTTGAACAAAATTGCGTTCCATTACACCTATGCAAGAAAGGTGGATATGTGAGTGCTATGGAGGAATTTGAAACATACAAGGCTTTTACAAACAGTCGATAATTTGTTGAAGGACCAACTCAAATTTAAATCCAACTCCTTGTAGGACACAGCCATGAAAATACAAGATAAGGACGGATCACATAAGCCTAATCTCTGATACATAATCCGAACTCCTCATGTGTTAAATTTAATATATGTGTTCTTAATGTTCAAGAAGTGAAACTATTCTGATGGGATATAAATCCCGAAATGCGTAATTGTTTTAACAAAACAAAAATAACTCACAAGACGGAAAATAAGGTTCATATTTTTAAAGTATAATATACAACACAATGTGAATGTTTTAAGATTATGAATTTCAACATGCTAATGAACCCAAAAATAAAGTATATACTTTTTAATTAATACTTAATACTATACCCTAACCTAACCTTTTTTCATCAACATTAAGATACCACGAAAATCTACTAATTGCACCTCTCCAATTTTATAACATGTTGATAGGATTAAATATTTAGGATTGTAAATGAATTCAATGTTAAGCTGTAACCATATACTACATATTTAAAAACAAATGAAATGTACCTTTTACATTTTGAAATCTTTTGGAGAGGACCTGGCTGGCCCACTAGTTAGCGCTGGTGGATTTACGAGTGTGAGATTTCAGATTCAATCCCCGTGGGGGTTCAAACTTTACAAAGATTACTCAGCTTCATCGAGGAAATTGAGAAGCTACAATTAGTAGTAAACTCTGATTGAAAAGACTAGAACAATAGTGACTGGAATTTCGATGTGGTAACAAAAATTACTCGACTGAATAGCTGTCAGCAGCCCTAGGCTCTTCACATGCTGTTGCAGTTTAGAGTTTGAAATTTGAAACTGTTATGAACTATGTCTTTTGCACTAATAAATTCAAAATTGCAATATGGAAAGAATCATAATGTAACCACATTAAAAACCAGTTTTGTTTTAAAAGCCATTAGAATAATTATCAATAACAGAAGATATGAATATTTTAGCTGCCCTCTTTAGAATTTTTAATACTCTACCCTTTAGATACTTGTTAATTGTTCAAAGTATTGAAAGTGTTTAAGTAGGGATGACCCATAAAATATTTAGGAATAAACTATCGTAATTGTTCCAAGACCTAGTTTCACAAGAAGTTTTACTCCCATCTTGCAACTAATTTGTTTAATCTCTTGCTTGATGAAATTAAGTTACGTCTAAATAAAAATAGGTACAAATATCTACTTGAAAAATTTTTAATAGGAAAAGATAATATTATTAATAAATTTTATAATAGGTACCTCAATATGAATGAGTCAAGGAAAGAGTGTGATGCATGTAAAGTATTATATGAATTTTTAAATACACATTATTTTTAGCTTAGTTTTGGTTTATGATGAGTGTACAAATTCCGTTTATTATTATAGTTCCTTTAGTGTAATCAATGTTAGTATTTAGTTAAAGCTAAATAAATATGTCTACTATTTTTAAGCAAAGGAAGCCAAGAAGATAAATATTGTATGTCTACATGTGAAAGTGGAAATAGAAACCAGTTTGCCTACCCTTCCAAGATGACAGTTAATTTCTTCCTATAAGACTCAATATCCCAATCAATTAGGTACCTCGGGATTAATCTATTTATTGTTCTTTAAATATTATGGTTAAACAATTAATTTAGTATTTTTAATTGATGAGTAATTCTAAGGTTATGTTTAATATTACATTTTTATACCATTATGAAGAACAATAAATCATTCAGACGAGATTTTAAGATACGGACTACCCACATATATGTTCGATCTATGTAAGGAATTGGATAATTCCAACTTTATTACCCAGTATGATGTAATCATCAACTGTACTTTCTTCTTAAAAATCTAAAAAAAATCTAAAAAATCCATTCCTTTTTTAAAAGTCATACTGGAAGGTATTCAAGTATGACCACAATAAACTAAAAATTTATATGATCAATCATTTGATACTATAAAATTGTATAGTGACTTATTATCTGCAGTGCCACAGAATACAACAGTGAACAGTCAATCAGGGAAGGACCAAAGAAGCAATGGTACCAAATATAAGAAATAAATACTTCTGTTATAACCAAATCAAAACCACCCTAAATTTAAAATAATTGAAGAGTCCAAGCCAGAGGACCAATTAATTTGCAATTATTGTAAATTTAACATTTACTGGACTGTAAATATTGTGAACAGTTTGTAACTTGGAAAACTAACCTGATGAGATTATCTTGAGTTTATAAATAATTGAAATGTTAAAATCACACTTGAAGTATTTCAAATATTCACAACATAAATAATAGAAAATTATTTTCCATGAAGTTTAAAATTTTACCTATTAAAATATGGAATTGAGTATCATAATACAAAGTGTATTGTTTTGAAGGCTTTGCTGAAATCGAGGGTCTTACTACTGTAAATATGGTATGTTGGCATAATAGATTAATTGTATCAATTTTATCATAGCTTCAGAATTGGACATCAAATTAAAAAACAGAAATTTTCCACAACAAACACTTCATCTACAAGTTGTTCCAAATAACTTGTCATCAATAAAAACAATTGTTGTGAAAACTTGTGCGTTTTCATTCATTTGGTAATTGAAGTTATCACACGTGTTGCTCATTTAGAATCATAAATTGTTTGTAATATTGTTGTCAATAAATTAATGATTTAAAACTTGATGGAATGAGTTTAAAATTTAAAATATTTGTTTCTTCCTTATAATATAAAGTTGCTTTATATAAAGAAAGAAAATATAATAAAATAAAGACTCCCATTTTTTAAATACTCTTATATGTTCAAGGTCAGAAAAGAACAAGAGTTGGTCAAAAGACGAGAATAATTTTTTTTTTTTTTTTTTAACAACTAAACAATGAGAATAATTAATTGAAGACCTTGGTGGAAAAACCAGACAAGTCCATTTTTTTGGTGATTTTGAGTTAATACTATAAATCTATAAAGAAAAAAAAATTCTATCGTTTGGTGCACAAATCAGACAGCTCGGATTGTTACATGCTGAGATATATGTGAAAAGAAGCTGCTTTGTTGGTATGTTTGGAGCAATAATGAGACAGAACCAGAAGTTGTTATTGCTCCTACTGTAGTTCATTTTTATCCCACTCTGGCGCTACCTGCCTGCATAGAAAAACTGTCAGTAGACATGGTGATGTTTGTGCTAATGTGCTGTGAAGTTATGTTTGCTAATATCTGTAGTATTCATTACTGTTAATTGAAGTAAAATGTTTAATATTATTAATAGTGATGACACAGACAGTGACCCTGACTTTGTTCCTTACACTTCATCTTCTGACCTGGTCACAGCTACCTTCTATGTAACTGCACATTTGGCAACATAGAACAAGAAAGAAGGAAGAGAGAAAGGATGTACATGCCTAAAAGTTACCAAGATTTAGTTAGGAAAACATCAAAAAAGTTTGTTGTGATTGATATTAAACAAAACATGTGATTGGACTTTTCATCTCATTTCAGTATTTTGTTTAAGCCCACTGCCACTGTGTGTGCAAAAGTGAATGAAGATATGAAGATACTTCCACTCCGGAAACTAGTAAGTCCCAGAAGAGAAAGCGAAAACCTAAGGATTCTCTCCCTGTTAAGTTTTGAATTTCCAAGTATAGACTTGGAATACAACCACAAAGGGGTTGTATGCAAAACTTCGTTGACTTCACTTTGGGAGGACAAATTTGAACTAGAAAAGGATGGTGCAGTGTTGTCATTTCTCGAGCCAAGTAAGAAACTCTATAACGCTCCTTTAGGTCTGAAACCTAAAAATCTTAAGGATGTGATGGACCTGGCAAGAAAGTATGTTCATCCAGACTGCATTTGGTACTACAATGGAAAAACTGAAAGAAAAGAAAAAGTTATCAAAGCTGCACAAGGTGGTGACTCAAGTGATGAGTAGACATTTTTTACAGGTAAATTTTATAATTTTTAACTGAAACGACTTTTAACATTTTAAATTTATGTTTTATATTTCATTATCTTTCTTAAATAGCTTTTGTAAGGTCAATAAATAGTGTTTTGGTGAAATAGACTACATTGTTATAAAACCCAGCCTTATTAAACATTATGTTTGGGGCAAAAAACAAGACATCTCCAATTTTAATTATTTAATAACATTTAAATTTAAACTAGTATTAAAACTCAAATATTAACTTATGATTCAATGTTGTAAGATGTATTTATATGCAGGATTTACGATCAATATTACGTGTTTTGAATTTTTAAATTTAGAGATTGTGACATGTTTGGTTTTTCCACCAAGGTCTTCAATTATGAAACTATTTTCTTGTACCCAACAAAAACCAAAAATTCTAAAATTAATACTCATAATTCAATGACTAAGGACATGAATGTGCAGAGCTTATTGCAAAACATAGGCCAATCTCCTGGTATTCAAAAAGAGCTTACAATACAGTCATTTAAATTGAAGCCTAACATTCCAAAATTGTACCATCTCTCCGTCGTATTGTTCTCTAACAACTTCTTCAATTGTTTATATAGTTACTTGGTGGAGAACATTTCAATGTGAGTGCAAGATTGTGTACTAAGGGTGGTGACCCCACTCAACACATCAACCCACTCTGCTCACCTAAATACATACTGATTTATGTAAGTAGCTACCTGATTAAATCAACTGAAGGGAAATTACTAGCAGATAGTATAAGAATTACCATGAAAATGGAGGCGTGATATGACTAATAGGGTCAATATTATCTTCTCCACACTTCATTTCATACCTTGCTCATATTCTAATAATTTCTCCACAGAAAGATTCAATCTACTACAATTAGAAGTGAACAAAAAAACAAAAAAACAAAAAAACAAGAGGGATGAAAAAACTCAATATAAATGGAATTTTAATATAAAATGTACTGTTAAAAGGTAAATAAATTATAGTACATCACAAAAGAAATGCTTTATTTAAATTGTACTTATATCACATCACATTTAAACAAACAAATATGTTTAAGCACATTTAATTTAGACTTAAATTCAATAATCTTTATACTAGCTTAAATAAATTAACATAAATCACATAATAAAATCTAGGAAAAACCCAAATTTATTTATTAAACACTGGAATTATATTTGGTAACAATTCGAGCAATGTGTTTGTTGACATCATTTTTTTTTTTTAAAGCAATTAAACAATACTAAAGAAAATTAGTAGTCTTAAAAATAAATCAACATTTTTATTAATCAATTTGAAATTATTCTATTCATAAAGCATGATTCAGGTGTTAATTACACAAAGAATTGTTTAAAATATGTGTATTAATCCCTAGTCACGTAACATAAGGAGTAGCATAAACAAGTAGATATTCAGGGTGACAGTGCTCAGTGCTCCTGCTTTTCTCAACAGTAAACAAAAATAAATAGTAATTTGAAAAAGATGTATTACCAATAAATTTATAAAATAATTATTATTGATTCAGTTCTAAAACGACTTACGATAACTAAATACATATTGCATTTATTTACACCTAATTTGTGTAATTAACTTTTATTTTTAACAAAAACTGTTTTTATTTTATTTTAAGTTACTAAAGTCAAATAAATTTTGAATATATAACAGCACAAAAAACAAGAACTGGACTACAACTATAAGTCATATCTATCTTTTTGTATACAACCCAAATTCGGAAACTCATAAAGAGGCTACCAAGTCAAAATATTCAAATGAAAACCTTTTTTTTTTTATTAGACAAATCAATATAAAATCACATTTTAAGATGATTTGATTTTATGTATTATTATTTTATAAAGCTGCAATCCTTTCAGAAATAATGACTCTCAAAAGTTGAAATTATAAAATTTTCAGCCCTTGAACCAAAACAAAGAATCCAATCCAAAAAAAATTGAAAGAATAAAATCACCCTATAAAACCATTAAATAAATTGAATTATTTACAACTGCAATTTTTTTCTTCTAAATATTTCTCTTTTTTTAAAAAAAAGTTCAGAACTCAATATTACAAACAAAATCATAATTTTACAAATTTCTAACCAGATTAATTATTAACGATTTTACCACAATATTTTCTCTTAAGTTTTCAATTAGAACTTTAATTTTAGTTGTGGGGACAAAGCACTATTCTCAACTTTGAGAATGCATATATTTTCTAAATGGTTGCATATGTTTAAACCCTTACAACAGGAGATTTTTAGGTTAATGCCTGCTGTGATACTTTTTGGGTGTGTTTTAATAAGTGCTTGCAACTGTTATATATTTTGTTATATTTAAATTTCATTTATAACATGAGTTATTTAACACTACCTACCACAAAAAAAAAAGGTTTTAAAAAAAACTTTAATTTACTAAAAATCTATTTCATATGAATCACTAGAGCAATGTGGTGAATATACAATGAAAGCAAATTTCTCAAAACCTCAATAAAACACTAACAACAAAAAGACTGTATAGTTATGTTTATTCTACCTACGGTACATTTCAAGAGCACTGCTATCATCTTCAGAGGTCCTCAGAGTTTAGTGTGAATTGTACCTCTAAAGCTGATAGCAGTGCTATTGAAATGTACCGTTGATAGAATAAACATAACTATACAGTCTTTTTGTTGTCAAGTATTTTATTGTGGTTTTGGGAAATTATCTTTCATTAAAAATCTATTAAAAGAATTATAATCAAAAGTAATCACAGAACGAACCTATAAAAATATTAGCTGATAAAATTCTCAATTATTTTTCAAAAACTATAAAACATATCTACAAAATGACAAAACAATCTTTTACACAAATATAAATGCAACTTTTATCTTTCCAAAACACAACAATAATATTATAAAGCATTGTGTAAAAAAAGACTGAAAAAATTCGCATTTAGCACAATAGCACATTACAGCTGAGGTTGAGATTTTGCTGATTAGCAAAGAAACACTTGATTTAAATTAATAAAATGCACTGGGTCTTTACTAATGATAAAAAAAGCTTATCTATATTTCCTATGTATTTTAGTTCCTTGAAATAGTCTCAAATATAGCTGGTAGAGATCATTAACTGACAGACTACTACAACGCTAGCAGCATTCGGCAATATGCAAATATAGTGGGTAAACCACGTTGAATGGTTAAAAAGTAATAAGAATAAAATCAAATTGTGATTTTATATAGAATCTTGTAATAAAAAATATATTTACATTTGAAAATATTTATTGACTCCCTCTTTAGTCTTACAAAATTGAGCTCTTTATAAAATGGTAGTTTAATTAATTAATAAGTGTGATCCAATTTTTTTCTTTTTATTTTCTTGCGTTAAAAGTTATTTAAATGTTATGAGACTTTTGGACACCGAGTATACCTGAGAACAGTTAAATGTATCAAGTCTTAAAACAGTATCATTTTGTAATTAAGAATTAGTAACTAACCCCCCCCCCCTCGCCTTTCCATAGTCATATACACACACTAATCAATGAAGTTTGTAAAACTAACTATTTAAAGTACCCAATCCTGAATACTATGAATGACAAAGAATCCTTAGTTATGCTGAATAAAAGCAGTTAGAATCAAACAACTTGTATAACATGTAAATAGAAGTGTATATTAACTAAATTTATTTTTTAGTTTTTGTAGTACAATAGCAGAACTCAAATCGACATTGTACCTCTGAAACAAACTCTAAAACAAATTTCAATTTTCAAATAAAAAATAGTAATTGTAATTTCTTTAAATTTAAAAACAAATCTTAAGCTAAACATAAGAAAATAAACAAAATTAAAGATTTAAACACTAGAAAAAAATAATAGATACAACAAACACAATACTAACAAAACAAAAATTAAAAATTGTTTCAAGTACAGGAACATACAATAACAGAGCAAATGTCAAAGAAACCTAAATATTATTAAATAAAAACAGTGTCACAGGATCTTACTAAATCTTTACATACGGGTGAAAATGCTCATTAAGCAGAAAAAATGCAAACACATTCTGGACTATGTGAAATTTCCAGATATTTCTCATTCTGTTAGTTCAAAACCACCACAATGGATTTTGAAATTTTTAAAACTACTAAAACATGAAATTTTTATCATGAAAGAAGAAAAATTAACACAACACATTAAAACTTTTGTACAATTATTACAAAAGAAAATATGAGAAAGTAGTTATTTTATAAATGCTACTCCACCGTAAATATCAAACTTGACTTACACCACAAATGGATTAAGTTAATATGCCTAATGAACATGTTTTATATTAGTAATATGCAGTTCATTTGAATATGAAACCTGACTTAACCGTTTCACGGTGTGACAATTATTTATTATATTTACGTGATCATAGACTCATACAATTATTATTTCCTTGTTTTAAAAAACAAAAGACATATATCACAGCATATAATATTAATCCACTGTACTACTGCAAACCGATTATATTATGTAATAAATACCATACGAATATAAATCCTGACCTAACCTAACCTGTTCACTGTGTTACAGGTAGGTTTGTGGCCCAGCCAAGGAGCCCACCAAATAAAAACCATAATAAGTATAAATTTGGATGTAATGGGAAGGGATTCTAAATAATAAAATATCAATTGGCACTTGCAATTTTGTTGAGCAGTGCAAGATTACGTAGAAGGGGGGGAGACGAGGAGTGGAGGGCTTGAACCAGCGAGCCGAGCGGGAGTCTGTTACGAGAGCCACGAGAAGGAAGTTGAACGGCATACCACTACGGGACGAGGTCAGTCCCATTTTCGGCCACGTGCTATATAATTAAACGGTATGTTTTTCGGCCACTATTAAGGCTTTGTCTAGCCATTATGTCTTTTTTTATAAATTCTAATTATTTCTGTAATCTTCTAATTTGGCGCTAAAATAAAAGAGAACATTTAATTTAACTTGCGTTGCATGCGTTCATTAGCGTCCTAACCCGACTCCTTGGCCCATCCTGACAAGATTCGGCTAAAGTGTACGCGGTCTCCAGCCAGCCGAAGCTTCCAGCTGGTCAAAAGAAGTGGAGACGGTCACAGGTTAGATATTTATAGCATCTTAAGCATTTATAAAAAACTACTACTTTCTCATATTTTCTCTTTGTGGTAATTGTATGGAGACCATAACAATTTATGGTATTTTTTGTTTGGTCAATGAATAGTAATGCTAATTAAATCTAACATATCAATCATAACAAAAATTTCATGTTTTGGTAGTTTTTAAACAGATTATGACTATTTTGAAACATCCGCAATGCAAAATTTTACTTTCAGAATATTTGACAGTAGAGAATATGTTTTCATCAGTTTTTTGCTCAGTGAGAGTTTTAGATTACTGTGGCTAACATACACACGTAAAATGTTTGTAATCGATGAAATTTGTTTCCATAAATATTACAACTGCTCCCAAAAGTAAATTTGGCAACACTTTGGAACATTTTGTTGTCATATCTGTGCTATATATATGTTTACATTCTAAATAAAATTAAAGATAGAGGAAGAGAACACAAAATATTTGAACTATTATTCCACTTTGGTTAATTTTACAAACATTAATAGTACAATAACTATTATATAAATACCATCTTTGGTGTAGATGTAGATAATAATAACTGGTTGGACAGAGTTAATTCATAGATTTTATAAGTGCTGTATTTGATTGCTAGTGTGTTAGATACTCAGGATTATCCGCCTCTCCGTACTATCCATACTGTCGTGTAAATTATATCAATTTGGATAGATAAGTTGTCTCTAAAACAGTTATTTTACAATATGTTCAAAGAGCTTTATGAAATATGTGACTATACCCGTACACATTTTATACATAGGTTTTATTCAAAACTCTGTCGCACAACATTGGCTATCTTCACAGACAATATCATTTTATGAAGAGGGTATTCAAAAATTAATTCGACACTACAATAAATGTCTTAATAATGGAGGGAATTGTTCAAAAAGTACCTCTGTTGTTGTGCCGAGTAGCAAACTACCTAATACTAACAAATGGATGGACATTATTTAAAAGATGTTATTTTTAGAATATAAAGAAAATGGATTAAATCATAAAATACCTATGTATAATGCATATTATTGATTGTTTTATTATAGATTTGATTTTGTTTCATAATTATTTACAATCCATGAATTAACTTTGTAACATCAAGTATAATTTGATCTTGTTTTCATTTCCAATTATAAATTCTAAAGAATAATAATTAATTAGTATGAAGCAAATCATAAAATAATAAATAACTTCGTTTACACTATTGAAACCAATAAATGAAATGGTACAATGAAAACTTTCAATATTAAAAATCAAATCAATTAGCACCGTATTTAGTTTTCAATAAGGAAAAAATATAGTATTCACCAGATATAAACTATTGTTTAAACTTATCTGTCAGCCTTTAATGAATAGTAATGATGTAATTATAATTAATTAGTTTTTCATTTATTTTAATGACATATTATTTTACAACATTTCATTATATTTATAAATATACAGAGTGACATAAAAGTATCAGAAAGATATAATATTTCAACTTCAAATTGACATACGACTGTCAATTTAAAGGTCTTTACTAAAACTACAGGATGCCTTAAAAAATTTGATTCCATATACAGAGTGTTCCAATAGCTAGCTACAAATAGTAATTTTTGAAACCTTTCAAATATAATGACCACAAAACTACAATTAACCCTTTGATTGCTAATGTCAATATAATGACATAGACTGGCAAGCGCTTATATATCGCTAAAAATAGTGTAATTTGTTGACCCCCCCCCCCATGTCCCGATAAATCGGCATGGCCAGTAACCAGCACACACTGAAATGTTGTTGCCCAACACTTCCATACTTTCTTTAATGATTTTTGCAATTATAAAATTTATAATTTCAAATTTCTAAATCATTTATAAATAAGTCATATGGTATTGTACATTATAAAAAAGAACAGGAAAAAAATTTGAACTAAACTATACATTTGAAAAAGTTGCATTTATTAGTAATCACAGAAATAATGAGTTTTACCTGGTTTTGCCAAAAATTAGGGGGGGGGGAATCATAACTTTGTTGTTCACGGTAAAAATATACTAAAATTTCCACCTATTATTCTTGAAATAATACATTTTGAATATACAACAAATTAATATTAGACACATTTATTCTATGACAAACTAAAAAAAAATAATAATAATAAATACAATTTAGTCTCCTCTTATACTTCTCTACCGATTGAGAAAGTGAACAGAGTTTATGAAATATTTCAGAACTTGAGTAATTTTTTGGATTTCTATTTGTGTACTTCTTAGTTAATACCACTTTCTAAGGTACATAAAGTTATTCTTTTTTTCGCCTAATTTTATAGTTGACAGAGGTATAATTTTGCTTAAGTGTTGTGAGTTTTTAGCAATTGTGTAATATGGGTTGAAATGTTGAGTTGAGAGCTGACTCTACCTAAACCACCTCAAGTATCTCTACTTTTATTAAGTATAAATTTACAACAGTCTTGATTATAATATATAGAAATATATTCATTCTACTAATTCAGAAGATATAAATATACCTAACTCAATTCGTTGACCCCTGTACAAGTAAAAAATGAATTCAACACATCATATAAAAGTCTCTTAACACTTACAAGAGTACACCAAATAGAAAATTAACAATAAAGACCAAACAATTATCTTATAAAACTATAATATTTTACGAGAATGTTTTTTAAGTAAAATCCAGTTTGTATTTGCACCTATATATCCTCAGATAACACTAGCGTGGCATGGTTATATGGATCAGCTGTTAGCGACAATAGTTTAGGTTTTTTGAGGTTAGCGGTTCATATTCATTTGTGTATAATGAATCCTACAATTATTGATCACGTCAAGAAAAATACAAGCACTATTCCAATTTTGTATGGAAAAATAAATTTCGAAATTCACCGGCAAATTTGTACGTTTAAAACTTGTGATGTTTATAGGCCAATTATGAATGATGTAAAAGTAAGTGGTCACATTTATTTTGAGAAGGACAAACATTAACATGAAGAATGTAACAATAGTTCCATCATCCATTATCACGAATGATTTGATTGACGGATAAAAGTGACAATAAAATTCAAAGAAGTTTAAAAAAGAACAGTCAGTAAAGACGCTCCATGGCTACTGTTTTTAAAAACAGTCCCGTTTGTTTTTGGGACAAAGAGGGTGTCTTGTTTGTTGAATTTTGTGATCATGGAACTACTGCGACATCTTACTGAAATTTTAGAAGAACTTATAAAACAGACAACGTAAAATGCAGTTCCGAGGAATTTTGTTTTATAAGAAAACGCTCGGCCACACACGTCAAATCTGACAGTGAATTAATTGAAATGATTTCATCCGTTAACTTTTAATCATCCACCCTAAAACCCTGATCTTGCTCCTCACGATTACTTTCGTTTATTTCACCTTAAACTCTGGCTTGCATTACAAGGTTTGACAAAGACGAAGAATTGAAAAATAGTGTAAGTGACTGGTTTAAATCCCAGGTGGCAGAATTTTTCAACGAGGGAATGAAGAAGCTAGTGAAACACTATGAAAAAAGTTGAAGTCAACTATATAGAAAAATTGGTAAATAAATGTAGTTTTTATTCCTAGTAATAAATATTTTTTTATATATTTTCCAGTATGTTTTTATTTTAAAACAGACTTTAATTAAAAAATATGTCTCGTACTTTGAATGTACGAATGTTACAAAATTTAAAAACTACCTTGTTTATAATGTTATCCATTAATAAAATATGTCCAACAAACCTTACAAGAACAGAAAAAAAAGAAATTTTATTCTATAGTAAAGCCATACAGAAAACATTAAAACAACCTCAAGCTTCATTATGATCTTGTTCTTCGGGGATCGACCACGCCAATATTGTCTGCACGTTGAGTACAGCCGACGTTCCGGGCACTTTACAGATGTCCATTCTCAAGGCTTAACAAATGTCGCCATCAAATGTTAAGCCTTGAGAATGGACATCTGTAAAGTGCCCGAAATGTCGGCTGTACTCAACGTGCAGACAATATTGACGAGGTCGAACCCCGAAGAACAAGATCATAATGATGTTTGTGACCGTGGAAGTCTATCGTTCAAAATCAAAACCTCAAGCTTGTTATAATTCTGACTATAAATATCACAAAATCTAGTCAATACTTAAAATTAAATTTATAATTAAGGATGAAGCAAAGGCTCATCTGCAGAGTCATTAAAGTTACTTGTGATCCTGTTCCAGGAATCTTCACGGCCAGAACCTTTTCTGCACACTAAGTCACAGCCATCCTGATGGTATATCAAGTATTAGTAATACATATAGAGATACATACAGAAATAGATCATTAAAATTTTGCCTTAAGTATATATAAAATAAAATACACCCTGCTGCACTCTAGAAACTGTGCTCCTATGCTAAAAAGGAGGTAGGGTAATACCAATATTGTTTCTCTAACCGAACGTCAACCACGAAACAGCTGCTCACGTTGAGCCAAATTTTAAAAAAGACTAGGGAATATAATGTTGC